>JASAND010010720.1:0-56196 GCA_030248195.1 Trissonchulus latispiculum | reverse complement strand
TCCTCGTCCGGCAGTCCTTGTCTAAATTCATAGTTTAGTTTGCTGTAAAGTGGCTGCCAAACACTGTAGCACCAAACAATTCTCGTGGGTGGGTCTTTCATTAGATATCGACTTTGTAACAGTTTTGAAGTAAACTGAGACTTGCCACTTCCAGAGGGTCCAACCACTAACATACTAAAAGGACACTTAAGACGCACGTCCATATTTTATTTACAGTAGTTTTACACATACAATAATTGCTTATATATGCACACTGTCAACAGCTTTTCTCCATTCAATGGGGAACATTATGTAATCCTTTAAAATAGCAAGATAAATTAAAGGACGCCATATGGTTCTACAGTTAAAGTCAACTGAGCAGATATCCCACTGCTCGGGTTCATCCATTTCAATAGGCGCACTTGTTCTCTTCAATACGTTTTCCCTATCGACAGCATCCTCGACCAAATACTGAAAGTGACTATCCAAGTAGTTTTGATAGGCATCGAGGCACGTATGATCTTGCTGTGAGAGACATGTAAGCAGACATCCGAGGCATTCAAAATTATTTTTAGAATAATATCTAGCCAGTCGCTCCACTTCCTTAGCGAAAGCAAGTAAATAAAGTCTTTCCCAAGGAGCCGTTGGTTCAGTGTTGGTAACAGCCATCATCTCCGAAACAAAGGACTCATATAGGTTCTTCGGTGGTGGTGGCGGCGGAACCCATGGCGCTGCAGAAGGAGGCCACTAATCGTATAAGTCTGATCCTCAATGCTGGAATCGTTATCACTAGTTTCACCCGCCTTCTCTCGTCCCAATTTCTCATACTGTTTCGCAATCGCCTCACGTTGGAATTTCGACATAACTCCGAAGTAGCAACACGCACAACAGAATCCATACAAAATGATTAAAGTGCCAATACTGCCGCTTATATCCTTTGAAATTAGGTCAGTAGGTCAAAGAAGTCGCAAGCAATTGATGCGTCATTATCAAATACGTTTTCAATATCAAGTCTCAATAGTGTATGAGTCAGGTCCATAGTAGTTGGTGATTTCCAGTAGAAATTTCTAGTATGCGGACCTATCTGACATTGTCCAACCACAGTACCACTAAAATTTAACCTTAGGAAAATATCATTGCACATATCTTCTAGTATTAGAAGTCTCTCACCACATATAGCATGTGGGTTAACTGCCGTTTCAATTACTGCTCTGATTTCAATTTCGTTTTCATATCTTTTCCGTTCAATACTCATTCGATACCCAAGATTAATATTCCAGGATTCATTAATAGGAAGTAGAGTGTTATTCAAACAATAATCTCTATGATTACAAGTCGGTCGAGTTTTTATGATTACGCGAATAATTACAACTGTAATGAGGATATTGCAGGTAGTGATCATGATTATAAGCTTGTTCATGACTGATAGATCTTTGACGCCAAACTATGTCGTAATCTTCAAATACTGATTATCTTAAATCAATTTACATAGATATATTTATAGAATTCAAAAGATTCTAGCTACATCAACTATACTTGTTTCAGAATGTCTCAGGATGCTGTTATTGAAGATTTACATCAATTAGAAAACATGGCTCGGGAGATTATAGACCACCAGTGTGATATTTGCCACAAAGTTTTCAAAAAGAAGTCGTATCTGATGCGTCATAAAAGAACTGTCCACACTAATCGTGAATGGCCCTGTCATCAGTGTGGGAAAACGCTTTCTCGGAAGGATAGCCTCCGACGTCATATGAAGTTTCATCAGAAACGAAATTCAGAAGATGTACCTGCTGGTCCATCAAAAAAATCGATTCAAGAGTCTATAACCACTGAATCAGATGATGAACTAGCAAACATGCCAATGCCCACTGATGAAGTAACTGATGAAGAACTGTTGGCGATGCCGCTGCCAAATGACATGACCGCTTCAGATGAGGAATTAATGGAAATGGAGCTACCTGATGAGCGAAATGAAGAAGATTTCGAACTTACTCCACTCGAGCAGGCATTTCAAGGTTGGTTGCGAGCCTATCGATTGGTTTCACGTCATTTCGTCGGAGATCTTCAAGTGTTTTTTCGAGGATGTCGAAATCAACTGCTATCGCTTTTGGAGAGACAACTTGAGGAGCTGACCGCAGTGAAAATTTGGCTGTGTGCCAAAATTCGTTTGTATCGCGAAAGGGATACACGTGAAGAGATAGAGACGCATTTTTGCTGTAAAGCTCGAGACATTCAGGCAGGTACACCGAAGGAAGAGGAACTCTCGCTGATGGAGGGAGAAATTGATAAAAACTTGGAAAGCTTCATTCAAAGTGGTTCAGATTGGATAGTGGATAAGATTATACATCTGGATGTTCATATTGCACGACATCAACCACTGGCTGGTGCTACTTATAAGCCACTACCTCGATGGGTTAAACTAAAAGGAGCAGTGGTGAATGTGAAGAATTCCGATAATCTTTGTTTCATATGGAGTGTTTTAGCAGCGCTACATCCAATGGAGGTACATGGAGAACGTGTTTCAAAATATGAGACCTACCTAAACGAGCTGGACGTTTCTGATTTGGAAATGCCTCTTAAGATCAAAGATATACACAAGTTTGAACGAAAGAACAACCTCAGTATTAACGTGATTGCTGCTGATGATAAGTCACTTGTTCCAGTTTACTTATCTAAGCAGCAGCAGAACCAGCGCATTGATCTGCTCCTACACGATGGTCACTACAGCTGGATCAAGGATTTTGATCGTCTGCTTAGTGATCAAAGAGGAGGTCATAGAAGAAAATTTTTCTGTCGACGTTGCTTGCAACCAAGTTATTCAGAAGAGAAGCTACAGGAGCATACAATCAGATGCATGAACAACAGTCCTAGTAATGTTGTGATGCCACAAGAGGATGAACTGTTCTTCAAAAATCATCATCGTAGGCTGCGAGCTCCCATTGTGATATACGCAGACTTTGAATGCTTGACAGAAAAAATTTCTTCCTGCCAACAAACTGAACTTAAATCATTTACCAGTTCATACCAGCACCACACGCCTTGTGGATATGGTATGATTGTGATCAGTCAGTGTTGTGGCGATGCAACCCTGAAATCCAGTAAACCTTCAGTGTATCGCGGAAAGGACTGCATTCAGAAATTTTTGGAAGAACTTGTGAAATATGCCAAAGATTTCAGTTCGTCCCTCGACAATCCTAAGCCTCTGGCCTTAACAGCTGTTGAGGAGGCAAACTTTCAATCAGTACACAGCTGTTATTTATGTGGAAACTCCTTGGAGCAAGATCGAGTTCGAGATCACTGCCATTTGTGTGGAAAATATCGTGGTGCATCTCACAACAAATGCAATCAAGCATATAGACTTAATCGAGATGTTACCGTTGTCTTCCATAATTTAAGAAAGTATGACGGACACTTGATAATGCAGAAAATTGGTCAATTTTCCAAAGAGAAAAACTTTAAGCTTTCCGCCATTGCAAAAGGGATGGAGGATTACCTGAGCTTTTCAGTGAAAAAATCCTTGAAAGTTGGTGAAGAGGACGATGACGACATAGATGAAGAAGAGAGGGTACTTGGAGGATATGGATGCGATACGACAAGTTGGAGGATTCGCTTTATCGATAGCTGCCAGTTCCTTATGGCTTCGCTTGATGCTTTGGTGGGAAACCTAGATGTTTCTCAGTTCAAGTTTCTAGCATCAACCGTCCACGATCGAATGAAGCAGAAACTGCTAATGAGGAAAGGAGTCTATCCCTATGATTACATGAATTCTTGGACCCGATTTGATGAAACAGCGCTCCCTCTAAAATCGGCATTTTTCAACAAGCTCATGGAAGAGGAACTGTCAGACTCGGACTATGACCATGCAAAAGCCATATGGAACTGCTTTGGTATTCAAACTTTAGGGCAATATCATGATCTGTACTTGCAAACCGATGTAGTACTGTTGGCCGATGTGTTTGAGAATTTCCGTAGCTTTTGTCTTCAACATTATGACTTGGATCCCGTCCATTACATCACTTTACCTAGTTTTGGATGGGATGCATGTCTTAAGTTGACTGGGATAAGGTTGGAACTTCTCAAAGAACATGACCAGTATCTATTTTTTGAACAGGGTATTCGTGGAGGTGTTTCTATGATTTCTCACAGATATGCCAAAGCGAATAACCCGTATTTACCAGACTATAATAGTACAAAACCTTTGTCATATATTTTATATTTAGATGCAAACAATTTGTATGGCTGGTCTATGGTTCAAAAACAGCCATGTGGTAAATTTCGTTGGCTTTCCGCTTCTGAAATTAATGAAATTCAGTGGAGCTCTGTGTCAACAGAGGGGGAGGAGGGATACGTTTTGGAGGTGGATTTAGAATATCCAAAAGAATTGCACAGTTTGCATAATAGTTATCCGTTGGCTCCTGAAAAGATGTGTATCGATGATAGCATGTTGTCTGCCTATTGTAAAAAATTGAAATGCGATCTTGGTACAAAAAATGGGAAGGTGTGCAAGCTAGTGCCCAATCTGTTTAACAAACAAAATTATATTATACATTTTCGCAATTTAAAATATTATTTGTCTTTGGGCTTAAAATTAAAGCATGTACACCGCGTCCTAGCTTTTCAACAGTCAGCTTGGATGCATCCTTACATTAATTTCAACACCGAGATGCGCAAATGTGCTAAATCTGATTTTGATAAAAATCTGTTTAAGCTGTTAAACAATGCGGTATTTGGAAAAACTATGGAGAACGTCCGTGCGTATTTGGATGTGAAACTCGTAACTGAGCAAGCGCGATTCAAGAAATTGGTGTCCAATCCTCGCTTTCAGCGGGCCACTGCTTTTAGCGATGATTTGGCAGCAGTTTGTATGAAACGTGCCACAGTCGAGCTCAATAAACCCATATATGTTGGGTTTACTGTACTCGATTTATCAAAGTTGCTCATGTACGAATTTCACTACGGTTATATCATTCCTAAATACGAACGTGATGTAAATTTGCTGTTCACCGATACTGATAGTCTGTGTTATTATATTCAGTGTAACGATGTGTATAGGGATATGCAAGACGATTGTTTTTTGTTTGACTTCAGCGACTACCCTTCCGATCATCCTTTGTTTTCTACAACCAATAAAAAGGTAATGGGGAAAATGAAGGATGAGACGAACGGAAGTCCAATCACTGAGTTTTGTGGCCTTCGTGCCAAAATGTATAGTATTTTATGTGGTAATGATGCTAAAAAGAGGGCCAAAGGTGTAAAGAAGTATGTTGTCAAGAAAGTTTTGAAACATAATGATTATGTAAATGTTCTGTTTGATAAAACCCTTCGTCGAGATATGATGAATATGATCAGAAGCGATAAGCATCAGCTATTTTCTTTAACTACAAACAAAATCAGCTTATCTGCTTTTGATGATAAGCGTTATATTCTCGATGATGGAATTAATAGTTTCGCGTATGGCCATTGTAATATTAAGTAATTTCTATAAATATATTAAATATGCAGATTAAAACATAGTCAGATTTATTGGTATAATCATTATTATTATTATTAAACAGTTGACATATTATATAAGGATAACGTAGTAATGAAAAATCATCAGTCTGAATCATTTAAATTGTCCTTTTCCTTAATGTAGGATTGAAGGAGTTGATAGGCACGATGAGCGGAGCAATATTTGGCACCCTCTTCTAGCATGTGGTCAGGACAGCAACCTTTTCCTTCCATTTGCACCATCACACTGTAACTTGGCAATCCCATGGCGCCTCCTTCCATAACCCTAACAAAATTTTTCCGAGTCATGAGACCTGTCCTTAGCAGATTCCATTGACCAGACCCCTTAGTAATAACCAGTTTCACTTTGGTGTCTAAGATGATTGCTGAAATTTCATCAAGCACCTGATTCCATGTACGAAGATGAGGGCTGCAGTCCCAGCTTAGACAAGTCTGCATCGTAACATACTGAACGGTCCACTGTTGATCCATGGATAGTTGGGAAAACTTGTGCGGGGCTTTGATAAAGAAGTGAAAAACATCAGGTTGATAATATCCGGGACGTTTAATTAGTATAGTAGCTTCCAATGGAACATCTCCAAGACTTTGAACACCAATACAACTTATAGCAACAATTGCGACGGCCATAATGAAACAGTGCAGTTGTTAGAAAATGTGCACGTTTATATGGGCAAAAATTAGGCTAAACTATTGAAGCAATTGGTGTGTAACGTGTGGTCTATTTTAAATTAATCGTGTAAAATTAGACATTTTTAAATCAAATCCCTTGTGGCACGAGTTACACAAGAGTGCCACATTATTCCACAAGTGCCACTGTCCTGGAACGCCCATTTGTATACTACTCTCAGGTTATGATTAAGTCTTTGTTCACTGATCCTCTTTCCTGAAATATTGTTCCCTGGTTTGAAGCGTACTTGCTGAATATTAAAATTCATCAGACAGTTTATCGGGTTATTAGTTTATTAATTCAGTTCAGACGAAGCCAAACATTTAGCTTATTTGCCGATCTTACTCCAATTATCAGCACACTATCTTCAATACAAAGCGGGGGCACAAGGATAACGTGGGGGGGGGGGGCCCCCCCCCCCCCCCAACAACACCGAAAAACCCCCACCCACAAAAAAAAAGGCACACCCCTACCCCCCAAAAAAAAAAAAAAGGGGAGCCCCCCCCCAGATTTTCCCAAAAAATTTATAATTTTTTAGCAAATTTTAGCGATTTTTTCAAAAAATTTCTTAAAAATCGCTACAAACAGTCATTTTTGACTAAAGTTTGGTTAAAAACGTTAAAAATTCGCAATTTTTACTAATTTCGGGACAGACCCCCTTAAAATTTTGGATTTTTTCAGGGGTAGACCCCTCGCCGAGGTCGGGGTAGACCCCCCCCCAGAATCGGACCCCGTGTTAATGTATGGGTGTGACGTGTGAACTACTTAATTGCGCATTTCATAGTTCAGATGGTTATCCAAGTACAGGATTCTTTTTTTGTCTTTTCAAGAGCTGTTAGTAATTATCGGTTGGTGACTGTACAAAACAGTTTCTGGGAAATGGTCGATGTTTGACACTTTAACTGAAGTCACAAAACCTTTCATCTTTTCGCTAGAATTCAGGAAATCTTTGTGTCTGTGAAAGGTTGATTGGGATTGAAAGATGTGAAGAAAAGTGCCCAGGATAGGGATCGAATCGAACCTCGGAGTTTTGGACCTTTGAGTTTCAAAACCCGAAAATCCGGTTTCTTGGAGCCCCCCAATTTGCCGCCTGCACATATCTGGTATGCAGTCATTCAGACTGTTCTAATTAGTTTGTCTACGTTGCTGAAACTATCTTTTCGCAAGACTTGAATTCATATTTGCTTTCATAAACTGGGAACTTGGAGGAACTTCAACGGGATCTGAGCTGAGCTTGTTGAGGGGAGGGTTCGGTTGCAAATGAAGCGCTACTACTTCTAGCTGAGCTGTTAATCAATTCAAGCTGTATCCTGCGTTGAATAATTTTAGTTGATTAACTTGATTAGGTCTTTGCATTAAAATAAAGGAGCGTCCCGACCCTATGTGCTCAGGGAAGCGCAACTTGGCTCCTCCAATGCTGATTCTTTAGGAGGACTTCCCTCCAAAGTATTATCTAGAGTGGAACAGGTTAATGCTGTGTTAATTCAATTAATGAATCTTGTAGTTCATTAACTGAATTATACCCGATTATTCGAGCAGTAAGCTATGTCATTCCTGCTTCAAATGGTATCTTTAGTATCTTTAGTGCTAAAGAAAATCAACTCTGCAATTATTTGTCGTACGTCTGAACATCAAATTCTGCTCACGGCAAACAGTTCAACGGAACTTGCGTCAAACTTGTTCCCGCGTGGTTGGTTGGATCTAATGAATGAAAGTTGACCATTCTGTCAAGAATTAATAAGCTTATGGTTAACTTTCGTAGTGTTAATTTTCATTAGCTGGAATTAGTTGAGACTGTTCGGAAGTCTCCAGCGAGTCCAAGCTAAAGTTTTTAGTATAATTCAGCTATTTTTCTGTTTTATTTGTTTAGTTCTATCTTTCAACGCAACCAGTAGCAAGATGTTGATTAAGGGAGACAAGGCTCACAGTTCAGGGAAGAGCTGTCGATTTTAGAAAGACGCAATAGCGATGCATCCCGCTAAAACCTACTCGTGCAGTCATTGCGCTGGATTTTGTGGTATTGCATTTACGCATCTCTTAGGTCCTTTTTTCCAAGAAAGGGTGGGGTAGAGTAGAGTATAACTATTTATCTTAATCTCTACAAATTAATAACTATAGTTATTATTACAAGTTATAAGTTATAAATTATTTATTATTTATTTTGTATAAGAAGACTCCTGCATGAACCATTCTAATGCTACCACACCATTACTATGCTATAACTATAACACTAAATGCTTTGCTTGCATCGTTTTTATTCCTCTTTTTAGTCTTTTGGATTTCCGAACTGCGTTCAGATAGACTCAAAGAGACGAAAAAAGGCTAGAAAGCTAGAATTATATAGCTGTTTTCGACGCCAACATAACCAGCAAGTCAAGCAAAATTGGATCTGCAATCAGACAGCTGCAAATGAGATACCATTATTTATTTCGTTCAAATTTCGTCATCAAATCTCAAGGAATTTTTCATTATTTTTCCTGAGTTTGTTTACCTGCTAAAAGATACTTGTATGCTTCACTTAGTCATTCTTTGATTAATTTGGGATAGAGTTTCGATTTAGTTCGGACAAAGGAGGTGTTGCAGAAACAATGATTTTGGCTGTAATTTAGGCTTTAGGGATGTTTTGTTTGACTAAGGTAGACTACTAAGATTTTTGTGAAAAAGATTGCTTGCTGCAGTGTGAGCAAAAGGCTTGCACTAAATTAGACTAAAATTTCGACAGGATACCTCTCCATGCTATAGCTGGATTTCGTATCATGTGTTCCTATTTTACTTGTTCACATATTTAAAATAATATGTAGGTACAGTCAATTTGGGTTGTTCGAATTAATTGATGTTCGAACTCACAAAACAGAACTGCGGTTTTGAAAACCTGTGTGCAAATGATTCTTTCGTCTCTCATAGTTTCTAAAAGAATGTTGGATAAAGTTTTATAAAGTTGAAGGATTTTAGAAGAATTTTGAAGTTTAAGCAACTGAATTTTGTACGAATTTGACGAATTAAAGTAAGAAAGTAGTGCATATTATAGACTAGTAGTATGTGTGTACCAATTTATCGAGTCCTGTATATGTGCCCAACAAATATGGACATCTTTCTGCCTTGAGTTGACGTAAGTTGTTCACTGTGATAAAAATTAAAGTTTAAGGAAGTAATATCTAGAAAGTTGGTTATCCAATTAAGAAATTTGCCATACTGATTTGATTGCCCTTGAGCGTAGTAATCAGTTCCAGTACGGTTTATTAGCATCATTGTACTAATTATACATGTTATAAGAATTAAGTCAGGATGAACGCAAAAGCCTCCAAGGCTTATCTTAATTAAACCATTTTGAGAATAGTTCCGTCTTACAGTAAGAAATGGGTTCTGTTTATAGTAAGTTACGCCCTAGTCTTTACGGTATTGCTCGCTAATACTTCTCCGTAAAACTACTAGAGGGGACAGTGATATTGTCTGATTTTGACTGACACGGGGTGGAAGCAGGCTAACTAAAGAAACTTATGCAGGTGTTTATTAACTCTGTCGTGATCAGCTTAACGCTACATAATATCAGCATTTAGCTGTACTTATCAGCTTGTCTGCAACATTCCGCGTCTGCTGGCAGTTCCTGACTAACTTGCAGTTTCCGAGCTCACAGCTTGAAGCTTTAAAGGGTTTTAGGTTTCGCATTTACGGTACGGGTCTGTGTAATTAATAGCTTCAATCCTCCACTGAACAATGCCATGCCGAAGCCATACCGTCTTAGGCTTAGGCTTTACAAATTGCAATGACCAAAAATGAAAGAAATAGTTAATAATGCATGAGGACTGTTTCTGGCACTTTTCCGGTGAAATTTAATGTTTACTTTAATCCGCCAGGTTCCTGGCATACGTTTATGTCAAGTTAAAACAATCTAAAGTTTTTTAAATTAATTCATCTATATTACACAATTTGAACTGGTTCTGCGCGGCCCAATCCAGTTGGTGCAGTGTACAAGTGCCGGCATAGTAGTCAATTCATTTCTTGACTGGGCGGTAGCAAAGCTGTTATCAGGTATGTGCCAGCGGTAGGTACGGGCATCCGCCGAAAAAGTCAATTTCACCGGCTGTTTTGCCAACAAACAAGAATCCTGGATTCTAGAAATAGGGTGTAGTCAGAGGCAATAGATGAAGCTAGGAGATTTGCTATGTCCGGCCAAGCGCAATGCAGTTGCGTTATGGTAGCTCTACCAAGAGTACATAATAGATAAGAGTAAGAAACTCTTACACTACCATGTACAAACCATGCAACTAAGGTGTGGTCGGTTCATTAACTCGGTACCCCCCCCCCCGTAACTTCCGTGGGGGGGGTCCCACTTTGCACTAAATACACGCTTTCATATAAGCGTGTGTCTGCTCGCTGATTGGCCCGTTAGCCTAAGGCTTATGGTAGGCAATATATTAGTTATTTTAATTGATTAATTATAACTTTAATTAGGTCAATGCAATTAAAAAACTGATTCTACAACTTTGTAGCATTTTTTCGCTCTTTCCAATGATATAAAAATTGTTGCAGATTACATTCCTTCGAATTTTTGTATTGTGCAACAATTTTTATATCATTGAAAAGAGCAGAAAAAATGCTACACAGTTGTAGAATCAGTTTTTTAATTGCGTTAACCTAATTAAAGTTATAATTAATTAATTAAAATAAGTAATAAATTACCTACCATAAGTCTTAGGCTAATGGGCCAATCAGCGAAGCAGACACACGCTTATATGAAAGCGTGTATCTAGTGCAAAGTGGGACCCCCCTCCGGAAGTTACGGGGGGGTCCCGAGTTAATGAACCGAGCATACCTTACATGGTTTGCACATGGTAGTGTAAGAGTTTCTTACTCTTATCTATTATGTACTCTTGGCTCTACACTAGGCGGCCTCGCCGTAACTCTGATTGGAAGTCAGAAATGTGTTAAAGCTGTTTTTAAACCCCACACTTGTCATGATCCTCCGCTTGTGATGGCAAACAAAACATTGGTGGCTATCACTAATTAATGTGAATAAATTTTGTAGATATATTTGAAGCGTGTTAACATGAATAGAAACTGTAGAATAAGCTTTCAAAGAAGGTAAAAGCACTTTATATATTAACAGTTTGAAGACTTTCGATAGTGCAACTATAAAACTTTTTTCTGGAATTCCAGCAACAGTCGGTAAGGGTTATGACGATCTGAGTAGGGGCAAACGTTTTCTTCTATTCAAAGGATTAACTTAATGGACTCTGTCCACTTCAAATCAGCAGTGGTAAATGTCTTTTCATTTCTGCCAATAGTACAGTTTAACTCTGATGCATTGTTTCCCATTAGGGCACTCTCTTCAAATTCTCCAGTTTTGTCTGTTTCATTTGGGCACTATTTCATTAGGGCACCCTTTACGTGTTGCATCAATATTTCAGACTAAAGAGTGTGTCATATTGGATGACTACTTCGAATATAGTTAGTAATTAATTAGGTAGTTAGTTAATATGCAGTTAAACGTATTAAAACAAATTTGTCCGAAATAGTAGAGTTAGTAAATATTCTTATTTCAGTAGGATTAATAAACAATTTAAAAGCTTACAATTTGAATTGCTTCAGTATTTTAAAATTATATTTTTAAAGAGTCTAGTTCTTTTTAAAACTTCGAGTATGAAGTATGAGCTGGGAGTTTTGCTGAAGTGTTCGTCAAGTGCTGATGCAAGAAGAGCAAACTTGTTCGAGTCTATGAGAAAATTACAATTCAGAATTTACAATTCCTAAACATAATTTTTGAAATCCGAATCAATAAAGAGACCAATAATTGATGCACAAAGGTACAATGGCACATTATGGCAGGAAAAAGTTTACATAAATTTTAAAAGTGCAAGTTTCTCTATGTGCAGTGCCCTAATGAAACTCTTTGTTATTGAATAGTAAGTGCAATAACTGAAGTGACAGGGTGGCCTAACGAAACAGTGCCCTAATGGGAGACAATCCTCTGATGCACTGGACAGAAATAGAGTGGGTGAAAGTTAAAAGCATATTTTTGTATGCACTAAAGTTACATTTATTCGGAATAAAATTAATTAGCAGAAACTGCTGGTACAATAACTTGTTGCCAAATTGCATTTCGGCTTCCTAGTTAATTAAAAAACTAAAGTATACAATAATCTTATTAATGTTTCTAATAATGTTACTATTAAACACTAAAGTTTTAAATCGTAAAATTAGAAAATTATTTGAATTTAACTTAGTTCCCTTTAAAAACGGACTAATAATAATAATAATTGATATTTTCACAATTTAGAAACTGTTAACGCAGTCGATTGATAAATAGATTCCTAATAAATTCAAGAGATTTCAAACTGAATAGTGACATCTTTACTGGTTTAAATACATAAAACCTCATGTAACTAAGAGACCACTCTTTATTTCTGTCCAGTGCATCAGAGTTAAACTGTACTATTGGCAGAACTGGAAAGAAACTGACCCCTGCTGATTTCATGTGGACAGAGTTATTAAATTAATCCTTTAAATAGAAGAAAACGTTTGCCCCCACGTAGATCGACATATAGTAAATGCGCCCAATCTGCGTCATACCCCAAAGTGCGTCAGTGAGTCGTTTAAACTTGTCTCATGCTCCACATACTAAGAGATGACCCACAATTTTTACATTTCTGAGTAGGCCTATTCAAGCTGTATACAGTGATGTAAAAATTATTTATCAAAAATTTGTTGAGAATATACTGAGCTACAGAATTCAATGGTCCTTCAATAAAATTCGCGTGTCCGGCAATTTTTAAGCAATGTCCCAAACTCGATCTTCTGCGCCTAAAATCCTTAATATTTAAAAACGCCTAATGTGTCAGCTATGAAATTATTCGTTGGAATCTGCTGATTCCAAAAATATAAACAATTCCCGATTTCATCCAACTAGAACTGAGAAATTCCTATTTTACTCAAACTGGTGAACAGTACCTAAAGTGCGTCACCCTAAATTAAGTTTTTGTGCTCCTATCCCTAATGTGCGTTTGTATCTTTTACATGTAAATTTGCTTCAAATAAAGAAGAATACTGAATCTATAACTTAATTTAATAAAAAAACAAGCACTCAGACATATTCTTACGAATAATTCTGAGCAATTTAATACCAAATTTATTGTTTTTTTAGACATTTTATTTTTTACCAAAATTTGTTGTTTCGTGCTTCAAATCACAAAACTACATTTTCTAAATTGATAAAGATTCATTTGCAACTCAAATTCGTTTAAAATAGCATTACAGTCTCATTTTCACAAATTTTTCGATGATCACAGAATTCGTTGATTTTTATGTATATTGTTTATATACAAGCCAACTACTTTGTAAAAAATTTTCATAGCGTAAAATTGTAGGAAACGGGAGATACAGCGTTTTAAAAGTTGGTTTTCTAATGCAAATCATAGGAGCTTCGAAATGACGCACTTTAGGACGTGCCCGACGCACTTTAGGCACAAAAACTTTGCCACCGAAAAACTGCATTTTTTCGCAAATAAAGAGCTATAAGTGACGATATGTTTTGCCTAATATTGTGAAATTTTAAAGAAATGTAGAAATAGATGTGTTTGAGGCTTTGACAAAGTTTCATTTTAAAAAGTTTAGTCATTCAAAAGTTATAGTTTGCTGAAGTGAACATACTTTATGCGTGGACAAAAAGGTGACGCACATTGGGCGCATCTACTATAAGGAACCCCATCCATTTAGATAAAGTAGATGAGAATTGAGCTACGGTAAGCGTAGCGTATATTTTAACGTAGACTTAAGGAGTAGCTACGAGTTACCTACGGTACCTTTTTGCAAAGCTTTTTGTGTAACTTAACTTTTTGCTTTTATTGTAAGTGTCGGCTTTTCTCAGAAAATTCAAAGCTGCCACACAAGTTAGAGCTTATAAAAACGCAGGTTTTTATGGAAAAACTGCAGCTCAACTGAAACGCAGCTATGCTTAATAAACGCAGCTACGCATAGCGTAGGCATACCATAGACCAAGGAGTAGCTACTTACAACAAATGGATGAGGTTCCTAAGACGTTGTGAAGTATTTTCTAATATTTCCCTTGATTTCATCTAAACTTATTCAAAAAGTGTGCCCTAACTTCACAAACGATAAATAAAAATTGTACTCTTGTGTAAGGACTCCGGTTCCTTAGCTAATTCTCATATTCTAGCCTGAGCGCAAAAGTCAGTCAGTCTGAAGTGAATTCTAGTTGGGAGAGGTCGGGATTTTCGCTTTTGCTTTATTCCTTTGCATTTTTGGTGACCTCTCACTCTGGTTTTTGGGGACCCAACCCTATTACTATTCTGGGGTTCCATTATTTTATGTTTGTGTCTGTTTCGTTCAATAATAGTTATTGCTATTTGGTATTTGGCAAAGTTTCGATATGATACGTAATTTCTAATTTTGTATTTTGGTATAAATTTGTTTAAAAGAAAAGTAAACTCACGGTATTAATTAGACTGTCGGCGCGTTTCGTAGTTGTTTAGTGTAAGCGAACTAGACGAATTGACATGAACACACTCTCGAACCATGTAATCTTTATTTAGTCTTAAATTTATTCGTTCTTTGACGTGAGTCAAATCTTTACAACGTCGTTAATTTAATTAGTCTGGTAGAGCATCAACCATTTGCTATGAAGCTATTTGTTATTTAGCTATAATTTTTATAAGATTTTAATGTTTCCTTGTAGATCAGCTTTAAGGGAACTAACTGGATTTTGTACATACTGACAACAACAAAAGCAGAAATTTATGTAAAAATCAAATAATCGACAGCGTAAGGTTTGACTTTGTGAGGATGAGTAAACTGTATTATCTTCAATGATTACCAGGCTAAGATAGACAATCATGTGGTTGCCGTTGATGTGTGATGCCGGAGAAGTATGAGATCCTGACCAACTTTAATGAACTTTAGGTTCACATTTCACAACTTTACTGATAACTTCAAATAGGGCAGGAGGTTAGTCGCTATTAGTCGCTAGGTTAACAATATCAAGAGTACATAATAACTAAGAGTGTGACAAGCGTCACACTCTTAGTTATCAAGCAGAAAACATCATCTGCACAATAACGGCCTACCCCCCCCACAACTGAGTACCTGGTGACCCCCCCCACAACTGAGTACCAGGTACACAATTGTGCACGAGCACTCGCTTGTATGTTTACATGTTGAAGCCAAAAACATTCTATCAGCAGCTGGCCACTTTTTAGCTTCAACATGTAAACATACAAGCGAGTGCTCGTGCACAATTGTGTACCTGGTACTCAGTTGTGGGGGGGGGGTCACCAGGTACTCAGTTGTGGGGGGGGGTAAGCCGTTATTGTGCAGATGATGTCTGCAGCCTAATAACTAAGAGTGGGACGCTTGTCACACTCTTAGTTATTATGTACTCTTGACAATATTAATCCAAAGAACGCAAACTGTAGCTTTCACCAAAAAAGCCTTCCAAACACAAGGATATTCACAAATTTAACTTTCCCGACACAAATTCGCAGCGTCTACCCAACTTGCTCACAACAATAACTTATGTAGCTGTAACTCTAACTATTTTCATCTAACCCGGACTTATCAATCTTAACTTTTCAAATTATTTATCCATAACATAACTAACAAATTAATTATAATTACAGAATTTAGACAAGAGGGCGCAAACTAAAGTCTGACACAAAAATGTGTGTAAAAAAATCTATAAGGCCTCCAGTGAACTAAATATTCGTCGTAACCCCATAAAACCATATATTTTCGGAATCCTTGCAGCGAGACACATTTTTATAAAATTTAAAATTTTTTAAAATTTCAAAAATTTTAAAATGTCGGTTTATCGAGCAATTTTTCCGGAACGTTCAAGCTATTCAACTCATTCTTTCAGAAAAAGTTTTCCGTCCGAAAACGCATCGATTGACACAAGAACGAAAAAAATTGGTTGAGAAATAAGCATTTTATTCCAAAATTTTGTTTTCCTTTGATGTTTGCCGCTTTTTGCAACTTTGACTGGTTATTATTCGCGACTCGCTCAACGGAAAATTTTTCGATTAGATTTTCAGGATCGCCTAGGCGCCCGCTTCCACCTGACATATATGGTATTTCAAATTTTGAAAGTAGAGTTTTTGAAAAATACCCCTTTTTGACCAAAAATTTCGGCAAAGTAGATTTAACAAAAGTGAGTACAAATAAGATAATCATAAAATTCAAGCTGAGCTGAATCCAAGGATATAAAGGTTTTGTTGCTACGACTTATATTGCGCCAGCAATGAATTTTTAAACAATATCCCTTATTTCCGATGGATTTTGGCTCTCTTTGATGTTGCCGCCATGATTTGACTGAAGCAGTGTAAACTATAGTCTGGCAAACTTAAACTGGACCAAAAGAGTGAATTTCGTGGAGAGTTTATTGTTCAAGTTCAGTATGACAATGTATATATTTTCTGAAAGCTCAGAAATCAGAGCTTTCAAAACATTTAAAAAATTCTAAAATTTTAGAATTTCAAATTTCAGAAATTTTAGAAACTGTAGAAAAAGAAAAAATAAACGAAACGTAGTCGAGTTTGGTATCAAATGAAAGGTATCGTTCAGGAGAACGCGAATATGTATCAATTATGCGGATTTGGGGCGGAACGTGGTTCCAGCGGGCCCATATCCCGAAAAATAAAATTTGCTCCAACCGCTACAAACTTGGGCTCATTTGAAAGCTCTCATCACGCTGAGTGAAAGTTATAATTGGGTCATCGCTCAAAAATGCTGTCTCTGAAAGTTATCCCTCTTGAAACCCCAAAAATGGGCTGTTTGGAAACTTTTGGAGGGTTTAACCCAGGCTAGCGAAAGCTGTGAGCTGAATCAAGTCAAGCCAGTGCGCTACATTTTGCGTCTCATCATTATACACAACTACATCAAATTGCAGCTTTGGATCTTCATGCATGCGTAAGATAAGCTAATTTAAACAAACTTCAAAGAAGCCGCCGTGTCGGTTCCTTTGGTCGACTCTTTTGGTCCAGTTAAGTTTGCTAGACTATAGCAAAACCAGCTGAAATAAGGGATATTGTTTAAAAATTCATTGCTGGCACAATATAAGTCGTAGCAACAATAGTTTTATATCGTTGGATTCAGCTCAGCTTGAATTTTATGATTATCTTATTTGTGCTCACTTTTGTTAAATCTGCTTTGCCGAAATGTTTGGTCAAAAATTGAGATTTTTCAAAAAATCGACTTCGAAAATTTGAAATACCACATGGATCAGGACGAAAGCAGGCGCCTAGGCGGTCCTGAAAATCTAATCGAAAAAAATTTCCGTTGAGCGAGTCGCGAGTAATAACCAGTCAAAGTGGCAAAAAGCGGCAAACATCAAAGAAAACGGAAAAACGAAATTTTGGAATAAAATGCTTATTTATTTACCGATTTTTTTCGTTCTTGTGTCAATCGATGCGTCTTTGGACTTGCAATTTTTTCTGAAAGAATGAGCTGAATAGCTTGAACGGTCCGAAAACATTCCCCGATAAACCGATATTTTAAAATTTTTGAAATTTTAAAAAATTTTAGATTTGATAAAAATGTTAGTCTCGCTGCAAGGGATTCCGAAAATAAATGGTTTTATGGGGTTACGACGTATATTGAGTTCACTGGAGGCCTTACAGATTTTGTACACACATTTTTGTGCCAGACTTTAGTATAATCAAGAGTACATAATAACTAAGAGTGTGACGGATCAATTGAACTTTATCCCCCCTCAAAGACCCAATTGCACTTTATCCCCCCTCCAAAATTGGAAGGTGTCTAGAAATTTAAGTTAAAGGTTTCTACATGCTATACTGGCACTACAACTTTAGCGGGAATGTGCTACCCTACATCATGGCTTCAAAAACCGAAAATTCAAAAACTTGAAAACTTTTCATAAAATTTTTATGTTTTAATCTGTATATGCATTTTTTAGCTGTTCCGAATCTTAAGCAGCTATTTACTATCTTAAATATTTGGTGAGAATATGTAATCGAATCTGAAATTCATTTTTCTACACAGCTTTTCGTTAGCTCAGTTTGCAAGCTAAGCTAAGTTGCTAAGTTTGCTAAGCTTATATACAACTTCAGCTTACACAAAGCTAAAGAAAAGCTGGATTGAAAAAAGAACTTCAAATGCGTGCTCAGAATTTGAAAATATTTAAAAAAAGTTAAGTTTGTCCATTGTCACGGTGAAACCTTCTTTAAAACAGCAACAAACGACAATATAAACTTAATTTCATGCGCGCGAATGTTATTAATACATGTGTCCCCAATTGAACTTTATCCCCCCCAAAACGGGTTGGGGGGATAAAGTTCAATTGATCCAGTGTGACAAGCGTCAAGCTCTTAGTTATTACGTTTGGGACATCATCTGCACGATAACTGCTGACCCCCCCCCACAAATTAGACCCATCACTTCAAAGAAATTTGCACGCTATATTTGTGTGCTGAAGATAGCAACAGACGCACATTGAACCAACTGAGTAGTTGTGTTTTTCAGCTTTAGAACACAAACATAGCGTGCAAATTTCTTTGAAGTGATGGGTCTAATTTGTGGGGGGGGTCAGCCGTTATCGTGCAGATGATGTCCCAAGCCTAATAACTAAGAGCTTGACGCTTGTCACACTCTTAGTTATTATGTACTCTTGGTATAATTTATATCCTTGCCGCCGCTTGCTGACTTAATAGTAGTGTTGTGAACTTTTGATTCCATCTTTGAAACTTTGCATGAGTTTAGGTTTTGCTGACTGTTTCGAGAGATTTTAGATTCCGTTTCAGATTTTAGTAGTTTTATTGAAGTTGTGCCAAATTTTCCATTGTCCCCTCAATACTTTTCCTGTTACTCACTCAGTCACTAAGTGGGCATTGCCTCCAAAGTATATAATATGACGTCTACGGAGGTCCCAGCATTTTACCTCTTAAATTCATAACTTAGTTAAGTTGAGCGTATAAAACAACCTCAGATGGGAAGAGTGAGGTGATATTTGTAGGCATAACGACAGTTTTTAGTTTTTCCAGTTTAATGTGTAGGCATAAGTACAATTTTGAGTTTTGGAAGATTAGTGTAGGCATAAGGACAGTCTTGAGTTTTGTCACAGTGTTGGCAGAAGTTAATATAGTCATAAGTATAGTACGCGGATATTGTATAGGAGTTCTGGACCAATTAACTTACTGTTGTATTTTCGGTTAGCTGACACTATGAACGTAACAGCGATTTTTGAATAAAACTAGTGTAACGGTTAAAGCAAAAACGTCAAATTCCATTTGCAGTAAACATTTTATGATCTTTCTGTGCAGAGTTAAAGTAACATAGTATGTATAATACAAATAATACTACAGGACACAACAGTTTGTGTCATATGTAATACGGTGTAATTACATTTAGGACATTTAATAGATATCGATTCAATTAGCATTTGCTCAATCGTTGTTAGCGTTATGTTAAACCTTTCGCTTGCCTCTTATTCACCCATCGCCCAGGGCATCTATGTTCCATTTGCACTTCAAATTCTGGCCTGAACAATGGCGTTTCTAGGATCCTGCGCGATTCTACTGATAACGAGTACTGTTAAAAAGGATTTCACCAACAAATTTGGCCTAATTGCTGGTCTTGCAGGCTGAGTCTCACTTTAGCACCTTTGACCCTGCATTGACCTTTTTGAGTCTCACTTTAGCACCAGTCTCAGTTTAGCACCTTGAGTCCCACTTTAGCACCGATGAGCCTACAGTAAGAAAATTTTCCCTTACTAGAATTTTGACCTTACAATAAATGAACCCCTATATGTAACTATATCAGTCACATATGTACAGTAAATAATTAAGACAATTTCTGCAAGGAAATTTAGACAATACGAAAATTGTTAGAAATATAAAAGTTTAAATAGACAATACAGAAATTGTTAGAAATATAAAAGTTTAAACGTACTTGTGAATTTTGTATGTTAGAATGTAAATTATAAATTAAAGGTAGCAGATTTAATCGATTAATTTACAAAATACAAAAACATTCAGAATTGTTTCTTTATTTGCCTGTGTACGTAGAGGGGGCAGCCGAGAACACAAACTACAAGGTTTTTTACAATTTTTACAACAGTACATGATTGTAGCGTTTTTGCTGAAGTGCAACTTCCATTTAAAGAGAAAGAAAACATCTACAGTAACCCATGTCATGAATTATGAAGGTGCTAAAGTGGGAATGACCTGTTTGTGACTTTAATGACCTTAATATTTAAGGAGGTGCTAAAGTGAGACTGGTGCTAAAGTGGGACCTAATCGTCTTGCAGGTAAATATAAGGTGGTATCCCACGACCGGGGTTGACTTTGCACAAATACTGTGAACTAAAAACTTAACGAATCGGCTGGAAATTAAGCATATTTATTTATTCTTTAGCATGTTTTATAACTGAGCAGATCTGCTTCTATGCGCTGACTGGCTTGAGGTCTACGCAAGAGGAAACTTATTTACAGCTTAAATTTAATATCTCCTTCAATCCTTCTGAATTCATTTGCAATTTTGCATGCAAGCCTTATAAATGCGGAATGGTCAGACGTAAATGTCAATAGTCTGGAGGTCCCATCAGATTCTGTGTGCAAAGTGAGTACAAAATATTGAAACTTTACAACAGTAACTTAAAAGTTAGAGCAGTTTTACTATATTATAATAATTTCACAATGAAAACTTAAAGCTTCTCTATAATGCATTGAACGTTTAATTCTTTTATAGTAAACAAAATTGTGCTAAGTTACACGATTAACTTTAGCTTTAATTTTTTTGCAATTAACGTTGTTTCAAAATTAAAGAAACAATTTCCTGAATAGTTTAATTGGTCCAGTTACAGTTGAATTAAATAAAATTAATTAAAATATTAAACTTATTTTAGTTATTTATTATATTCGCTGGTTCAGTTGAATTTAGTTGCTGAATTACTTGTCAAGTATTTGAACACTATTCGAATTACAAAACTGCAGGTTTTTAATTTCAATCTATATCTTGTATTTTTGCACCTACTTTGCAGTTAAAGAATTTGATGGGGGCCCCAAACTATTGACCTTTACGTCTGACCCTTCCACTTATCTTTAATACAGACCAACGTCTCAGCAGGACAGCAATTACAGGATTCATTTTCTATTCCAATTTTGGGGCCCCCAGATTCCTACAAGTTTTATTGACAGTT
The DNA here is from genome assembly GCA_030248195.1 of Trissonchulus latispiculum. Lineage (NCBI taxonomy): Eukaryota > Metazoa > Nematoda > Enoplea > Enoplida > Ironidae > Trissonchulus > Trissonchulus latispiculum. The sequence continues at coordinate 34,870 of JASAND010010720.1, read as the reverse complement.
TTATATCTAGCCTACTATTGCGTTTTTTAAGAAATGATGAAAACGGCCTGAGCAAATTGAGACATAACATATGTATGCATAACTTAACAAGTTTGGTTGAAGCAGTAAACGAGAAAATAAAAACAAAGTTTTTATTAATTTGCATTTTTCCTAGTTTTAGAAATTTAAATTGTATTCAAGTTGCTGCATAGTGTGTTTTGAAAAATAATACACATAAGTAACACAACGCCAACCTTTATTGATAGATTTCGTGGATTTAATTTCCAGAAAAACGGTTCTTACTATACATTGTGTATGGAACAGTCAATGTAATCCAGTAATATTTAAAACCCAGTGAAACTTCTGTAAACACCACTTACTGAAGAAATATGCACATAGTTTTAAAGCTCTTTTTGCGCTCTTTCACGTAGGGTCTATTTCTTTAAAGATTAAAATGTGTAATGAAGTTGCTAGGAGCCGGAGTCAAAAATCGCTCTGCTCTCCGGTCTAGTGCCAGAAATCGCTCTGCACTTGATTACACGGAAGGTCAGCACGTCCACTTAGGAAAGTAGACTTAGGCACCGGATCTCCGAAAGGTGGTGTTCCAAAATCAGAGATTCCCTGCAGCCAACCTTTGTAGGGGTCTTCCTCGTGGGTTCGTTTGTTGCACTGGATTCCAGCTGATCGGCAAGAGGGGTCAGCACTTGCGTTGACTTGATCGCTGGATTGACGATGAGTCTTCCAATTCCTGACCAGAACCTACCTTTGAGTAGTCCAGATCCAATCTTTAGGCTAACGCGCCTGACTTTCAGAGACAATCGCGCCTCTCTATTAAACTCTGAGACTCTAGGTCTGACACAACAACTATTTATTAACTTTAGTACAGGTATGATGGGTACACTTTTTAACTAATATGGCAAAATACAATATAACACGCGTTAATAACAGGGGTCGTTACAATCTGTGCAAAACAATTACAATTACAGAATAGTACAGTATTCAATTCACTGTACCAGAGTTGCCAGTTACCCTCTTTAGGTTTATTATTAATATTATCCTAATTTAGGATAATATTACCGAAGTTATAAGTTTAGTTAGGGACAAGGTTCAGTGGTACCTCTTCTTCTTCCTTTTATTACACTCTGTCTCTATTACACTAACTATTACACTGTCTCCAACACTCAACTAACCAAGTACCTATATGCTTTCTCGTGCGCCTATATGCTTGTGCTGTGCGACTCTTTATCCGTCCCTACAAACGGATTATCAAACTACAAATCAGCAAACTACAAACAAACAATTGTTAACTGAGATAAACCTGGGGTCGGTCTATGGGTGAGTCCCCGAATCGTTGGACACTGCTTTCCCGAAGGTCCGCTCCAACACCTAGACAGGGTTACTGTACGGAACTGGCTTTTTGAGGAGATAGAGAAAATGGGGAGCTTCCTGGTTCTGCCTTACTTATTCCTGATCAATTTAAATTAGACAACTACAACTACACAGTTCAGCGAATCTAGGGCTTCTTCTTCTTCACTGAGGATAGGGTGGCGCTTAGGCCAGAGACACGGGAGAAACGCCTCCCGACATAAAACTGATGACGAAAACGGTTGAATTCATGACTTGATTGAAAATGGAATTGGTGTTTTAGTCCCTTTTTCCAAGAATTACGTTTAGGTCTTTCGGTTTCTGGTTTAACCTCCCTCTTTGAACAGGTGGTGCTACGCTCGCTGTCTCTGTCTTAATCCACTACTCGGCAATGCAAGCCGTCTATGTACCTTCCGAAATGACTGATCCTGATTATCTGAATGACTGACTGATACTACTGATCCGGACTTCTGCGGTCCACTACTGAGCAACTACTTCTGATTAGACACAAGACTAATGATCCACGGGCAGTTCAGATTCGGATAGAGCAGCGTAGCTTCGTCTCCGCACCTGAATCAAATGGGTTAAAACCCATTAGTACAAAGTTATGGTGCGGGAATCGAACCCAGCAACCATTACTCGTTCTTTTGCTTTCCAGACCCAAAATGTGCCTTTTGGGCCTGTTTGAACTTGCAAGTTGACGAAAGGACTCAAAACCATTGGTTATTGCTTTCTCTGCAATATTAACCGTTTTTAGTAGTTTGTTGTTATTACAATGGGCCTGCTGGACCAATTTTGGGTTATAATTCACTGGCTTTGGTTTAACTTGACGTAACTCCTTGGCTCGAACGAACTGATTCACAATCTTTCCACCTTGAGCCCAGTTGGGCCTGGTTGAACTTGCGATTGGACGGAACAATCTTAAAAACGTATAAAATTCGCTGCTTGTAATCTATTTGGAGGATTCACTTGTTTTTACCTATTGTTGCACAAACCGGGCCTTCCGCGGCCATTGGAATTAAAATTGCACTGAATCTGATTGAATTCTGCAGAATGAACTGAGTAAACAAAATGACTGGGCATTATTAACGTTTTCGGCCTGTTTTTGGCCTAGTTTCGTAGATTTGAAACGGGAAATAGACTCATTTCCCGTGGCCAACTGGTTATCGCAAATACGTATGAAACTCGGTATTTTAAATGCGCTTCTGATATTGGAAGATGCTCACTTGTCAACTGATTACGGTAATTGAATTAATTAATGCCTATCTACTTACCTACGTTAATTGGCTAAGGCCTACGTAATACTAAACTAAAACTTAATATTGGTTGTTTGATTCTAAATCCCTATTAATTAATTATGAAATGTACTACTTGACTTAAAATAAAACCAGGTGGCTGATTTTGAGTGAGTTTTCGCATATAGTTAATTTTCAGTCAATTTGTGCCAAAAATGCAAAAACTCACTCACTCACTGTCTCAGCAGCCGTTCTGCGCAATCCCTACCTACCGACCTACCGAACTACGTCTACTTCTAAATCTACCTCCCACTTATCCTAGTGCCCTAACAGGGGACGTGCCGAACCGCTATTCGATCCGGTGCTGGCAACCCCAGCAGCCAGCCGAGTGGAAGTCGCGCGTACTACCACCCTTTCACACGAGCACATAATTGCATTCGTGCGAAACTGGCATATAAATTAACAAAATTTCGATGAACACGAATTTGGATAAAAATTAGATATTTTTGTAGAACTCAAAAAGCTGAATATTTTTTGTGCTTACAGCACCAAAAAATATTAATTAATAAAGAAGTTATTATGGTTAAAGCTTATGCCTACATATGCATACTTTGTACATACAGTGTATTACTTCCACGTACATGTGCTGGGTTGCCAAGTTGCTGTAGTATATATGCTAGCTTGAGCTAGTTCCTTTCAAGGTCGGTTAGCTCAACTGGATGAGCGTCGGACTCTGAATCCGACTATCCTGGGTTCAAGCCCCAGTGCCGGCCTAATACTTTTCCTGACGTGAAGGTTATTCTTTTTATCTTCGAAACTGGAGAACATAACTAATGTAATTCTGACCTTTGAAAATACAAGACATGAACAATTATCTATTATTTGGTGAGATATTGCAAGACCTCGTAAATGCGGCTCATCCGCCCCCCCCAATCGCGGGGCAACCTACACGGATGACCGGAGATCTGACAGAGTTGCAGGCCTAATACGGGGTCCCCGTGACCCTAGGCTGCAAAACCCACTCTAAATACTAACATTTCTGCGCAGGTTCACGCAACTCTCACTCCAAAATTAGCATTTTCACAGCAACCACCCGTTTAATCAATAAATATTACAGAATTTGAATTAACTATGTTTTGGGCCCAAATTGCTACTCAATTTGGCCCTTTTCCTGCCTAATATCTGAACATTTCGCATTCACTCTGGCAATTCCAAGACCCTTATCAAACAAAGGGGGTTTACATGGTATGCCCTCATTCACACTCGCAATCACACAATTTCAATTCATAATTCACACTCTACAAAATGGGGCTGACCTTGGAACCTCACACTCTATGAGGGGTTTACCCAAGGAGCCACTTACGTAAATTTGGGGGGTCTCATTCTCACTACAAATTACAACAATATTTACACAAATGATTACAAAGCATGATACATCCTAACTACTCCTTAACAAGACCTACCTACTTATCGTATGCATATTTTCTTGTCCTAATTCTGAATTAAGTTTGGTTCACATCTCCCAGTATATATTTTATTTTTGAAGGTTGTAACCTTATGAATTTTGATAAAAGAGAATTTTTATTGGAATTTTTGAAACTTTGGCAGTTTGAGGAAAGCTGAACGAGTAATAATTGCTTAGGCAATTATTACTAAAAAACAGATTACAGACACATTTCCGCTAAGGACAGCTTCTGATTAATTAAATTAATAACGGGGAAGTCGGCCATTCCCCTCAAAATAGCTGGTTAATTATTAATTGAAAACAGTTCTGTTTTTAAATCCTACTGAGTTTTGCGTAAGCCGACCTAAGGCTGAAAAACAAGACAATTGCAGACGGTGATTTTTGGACATCACACACTGACATTTCGCAATGGACTGCGCCTTTTTGACAATTATGGCCGGCAATTCCTAATTGCCGGCTGTGAGGAGAAACAATCCCTAAATTAACTCAGTTCTTAATATGAGGTCGTAACCAAGGGACCTCCTATCTCAGCTCAAGGGAGGGTCCCCACTCAAAATCCCAATTCTTCGTTACAACCCCAAAAAGACAGACACACATATAAAAGGCAAAAATTTGGGCATGAAGCCCCTACTAGAATTGAGGCCAACTCGGCCGTGGCTTGGTTAAGATTCACTGACTAAAATAGTGGCCCGAAGGCCGAAATAAAAAGGAAAATATAGGCCAAAGGGGCCTTTTAAAAATCCCTAGAGTTGTGTTCCTGGTGTAGATCACGGCCGAGCATAATGCGCTCAGTTGGCCCTCATCGTGTGGTGTTCGTCGTGCTGGCTTAGATCTTCTCCTCTGACCTGTATGGGTCAGAGGAGGGCCTTAACTAGTGTCCTAGAAGGGGAAAAAGTGTACTTTTATTCCCGGCCAAATCTCTGGCACAACGGGAAGCACACTACTAGTGGAGGGAAAAACGCGACCGCTCTCGGCCGGACTCAGACGAACACTGACTGGGAAATTTAAAATTTCCAGTGAGCTGACAGGAATCTGACAGCTCACTGGTGTTTGCTTTTCCGTCGGGTTTCTTTTGATTTTATTGGAGCTTCCAGAAATTTCTGAAAGCTCCCTATCTTAAAGCGTGTGCCCAACTCGGGCTGGCCAAGCGGCTGGTCCGTAGGAGGGGAGATTAACGAGGGAAAGAAATTATGACCCTCCAACTGACCCTAATTTTGATTTATTTTCCAAGCTGAATTTTGGGAAACTTTGCAGACTTTTTGGTTAACACGTAAAGGTAACCAAAGGGGAAATTTCCAGAATAAAAAATTAATTTCCATGAATTAAAAACAAAACAGTGCAACATAAAGGCCACTCGGGGCCCATTACGAAAAACCAAATATTAAGTCCTAAATTTGTAAATTCATTTAATAAATTTTATATTTATTATTTTTAGGCATTCCCTTGTCTCCTAGCCCCTTTCTTTCCTTTTGGGCTTGACCTTTTGGCCGCAGACAAGGGAAGCCGCTCGTTAATCCTAGCAACAATTGCTCTTCCTCGCCAAAACTCTATGTATCACTACTGAAAGGAAGCGGAAGGGCAAATTGTTGCGTAAAAAATATGCATACTGTGAACTACGTAATTTTCTAGGAAATAAAAACTAAATATTAGTAATCTACGTACTTAATTACCTAAGATCAACTATTTTCGTTTTATTTTATATAGTTAGGAGGGGGAGGGGGTAAGCCCCCTCCGAACCAATTATTACACCTTAAGTGTGTACTAACTCCCTTCTCTGCGAGGCAATTCTTTGCTGGGAGAAGGCCAACAAGGGCCTAGCGGAATGAATGAAAGGATGAATGAGCGTGATGACACGTGGGTATTACAACTTAATGACAAGGTCACACAGGGGTGATGTTACGGAACACACACGTAACTACACAAAAACATTTTTGCTTATATCTTTCGCAATATTAGGAGTTAAAAGACCGGGTTTGGATTTTTGGAATGAGAAAAGAATTGCTTTTCAGACAAGCCTTATTTGTATTTTTGACCAAAATTGTAAAAAATGACTAATTATGCAATAATTAACACAAACTAAGCCTAAGTAACAAATATTAACTTCATCTGACAGTATTTGATGCACCTAGCTAACGAATAAGGACGATTATTGGACCACCTTCCAATTTTGTGGGCTTATTGAGAGCGTAAAACGTTTTCAGGCAAATCTTCTTGATAGACTGCTGGCTATTTTGTAATATCCTTTTATTACATCCCTTTTCTTTGATAATTTTAGTTCGTTTTAATTAAATTCAGACGTACTTCTGGGCAATGGGAGGCCTTATTCATGGCCTGGGAAGAGTACCGACTCCTCCATTCTGTAATGAGAACGATGATAGGGCCTATTCCAGACCCGGCAGAGGTAACGACCTCTCCATATTAATTAGTACTTTGGTTAGTAACCCTAACTGGTCCTTATATGAGTGCGTTCAGCGAATGTTCCATTCCTTATAAATTAACTGGGTTGAGTTATACGTTGATTCTAGCCTTATTTCCATGCTGAAACCTAAACCTGTGTCCCTATCTTTGGGTATTGTGATTATTATGAACTGGCTGGCAACTCTGGTAATGACAGGCACTTTATACAGATGCCTGGACGTTCCAGTAAAGTAATTAAAATTCATACCATTACAATTACGCAAATTACACAATTAAAAGATCTGGCAATTCACTGAAGATCACAATCCGCCATAAGTTGGAGTTTTTTGGTCATTTTCCGATTTAATTTAACCTTTTACATTACAAATAGTTTGAAGTTTGAAAGAATTCCATGCAGCGTAGCGTCCTGTGGAGCCATCAGAAGTTGGTGTTGTCGGTCCAAAGCTCGACATGACACGTACACAAACTTTGCCTCGCCCTGATCGCTATGGGCAAAGTACGGTACCCAAATTTTCCAGAAATAGTACTGACATATAGCGCTGTGATATCGTGTAAAATAATCCTTAGATCAGTGTATACTTTCCTGTGCGATACAATCAAAGTGCGAAAAATTGGGTGTTGTAGGTCTATACGGGTGGAGGTTAACTAACGTCTAATGAGCTGTGGTTTATCAAAGGAGCCCAACTTTGCTCCGATTAATACTCCAAGTATCAGTCTTGACTTATGTAAAAATGACGTGATTTCGTTAATCCCTGCGTTCGCAGTGCTAGATTACATAATCGATATTGTAGCTGTTTTTTGGTGCCATTTCGAAGATGTGAGCCAATTACTCCAAAGTACTGTGGCAGAATCGGCTGAAACCTTGCGCATTACAGGCCAGTGAGTGTACCAAGATGTGCAGACAGCTAGGTCACTAAATCTCGCTTCAATATTTAGAAATGCTAGATTGATTTCTCGAAGTATGGATGGCGATCGCTCCAAAAAGGTCTAAGACAGTTGTAAGCGCATACTGAACGAAGGAAGCGTCATATCGAAAAACGGATTTCATATTCGGATTCAGCAGGTCAAATAACCCCTATAAGCACCTTTTCGGCAAAATCGGAGACAAAAAATTTTTTGACCCCATTTTTACTGCGCTTAGCTAGCTTTTCAGGCCTAAAAATCAGGGTTATTTCTTAACAAAAAGTTTGCTAGCACACAAACCAGAAAACAAAAACCCTCGAAACTCACAGACAGTTTGCCCCTATTAGAGCCTAATATTTGGTAAAAGGCTTGGGTAGGCTAGGGGCTGTCAATTTTATTAGATCAAAAACGGCGCACGGTCACATCGCAATTTTTTGCCAAATTTCAAACTTTGAGCTGTTATAGCTGAAGAAGGAAGCAACGCTCGAAAGCCGGAATACTTTTAATATTTAGCACTAGTAACAGTTAACATTTGTGGCAAAAAGTTTCAGAATGGGTAAAACCGTTAATCCACCACTTTGAAAAAAGCTTTTTCAAAAAACCCACTTTTCGCACCAAAATTTCGACTTTGGCGTAGTGCCAGAATCGATGTGTGTTAGATATAATAACGCCCACTACGGACTATTTAACCTTGATATGTTAGCTAATCATATGTCAAAAGGTAGGTCTCGCTCCGTTCGTAGCCTCCCCCCCTTAACACGTAAAGATCAAAAAAAGGTCGCCGAACAAAATTTTTAAAAGTGGAAAATTTTGGTACCAATCGACTCGTCTCGTTGTCCTGAGCATAGAAATATCAAATTTATTGCATAAAAATGCGTTTCTGATTCCCCCCCGCTGGGTGACTTGATCCCATTTTTCAGTATTTTCTTCGATTTTTCGCCTACCCCCTCCTCGAAAATTAGTCTTACCCCTCCCCCCAAATTGACTTTTGCCCCCCTCCCCCTTTTGTCTCCAAACCCCCTCTCTACTTTTTTCGAACCCCCTCCAGACATTGAAATTTTTGTAATTTGTTATTTGTTATTGAAATTTGTTATTGAAATTGCAGGAGGGGAAATTTTGGGAGGTTTTTTACAGGAAAAATCCGGATTCTGGGGGGGGGACGAGAGCTCAGGTCTGGGGGGAAACCGTCTGGGAAGAAGTTGAAGAATTTTTTGAAATTGGAAAAATATCTGCCATGCGAACTTTTACAAAGATTAATTAAATAAAGTGGAGATGTATAAACATGTATATAGTAACTTACGAAGTGAAAAACTTGCAGTAAAATAGTATATACAAGGAATAGTGGTAATAAAGAGGTCAAGTTACAAGGGCAACAAAGATAATGTGCGAAACGGGGGGTCTGGGGGCGGAGCCCCCAGAAGTTGAAGAATTTTTTGAAATCGTGGAAAATTCAGCAATTCAAATGTTTAGAAAGATTAGTTACGATGAGATGAGTTTCGATCAGTGGAAAACCAAAACTGGAATTGGATGCTTTGCAGAATTTTTCACTTCCACGATTTATTCTGAGCACTTTCAGAAGCTGCCAATTATCAGTCTTGCATTGCCCATTTATATATATATATATATATATATATATATATATATATATATATATATATACACATATATATATATATGCTCCTTGCAGTCGCATGAAAAATACAATATGAGCCAGATGGACAGCATTCAATTCGAGAAAAGACAAGATCTAAAATGTATAATATGAGCCAGCATTTAATTATGTAAAGGACAAGATTTAAAAGTTTAATATGAGCAGCTCGCTTTCTCGGGCTCATATTGACGCCTTCGGAACACAGTTGTGTCTGCAATTAGTTTACACATGACTGAAATCTGGAACAGATCTAACAACAAAATCTATGCTGAGCACACGGTAACACAACATCTAATCAAGGGTACGCTGGATATGTTTAAACCAGAAGTTATTGCAGTCACAACATGCAGTCTTCTTATTATATATATTAAAACAGGAAAGGAAACAAAATAGAAGACACTTGAAGAGACAGAAGTTCTGTCACAGAACTACGTACGTAATAAAGCAGCACAGAAGTATAAGTGCGCCGCAGGCTAAATTTTTTAAAAATTTGTGAAATTTATTAAAAATATGCTTAATTTTTACTCAAAATATGCATATAAACAGCTGAAAAAATTTTCTAGGGGGGGAGCCCGAATGTCAAAGGAGGGGGCCCAAATCGCAAAGAGGGGGCCCCGGCCCCCCCCCTGGATCCGCCACTGCACCAGAGATTTTGCCAAACCCCGGCACCGGTGGTCAGGCCCCGGCTTGGACCGGGGCCTGAACTCAGCTAACTTAGTAGAAGTTTTAACTGTCTTTTTACTATAATTTTGCAACTTTTGACGCCAAAAATGAATAAAAAACAAGGAGATAGTTACTGGGCTGAACGAAAACTGCATTAGTGTAGTGTTTGTACCACTTTTTCGTGACCTGTTAAAATGTTTAAAAAGTTGAGCTACTTTCTGCCTTTAAGGTGCTGGTATCGCTTGGTGTAAATTTGACCCTATAGGCTTTAATTCTTTATGAAAGTGGACAAAACTTTTCAAATATACTATTTCGGTACTCTTTAACATTCTGGGACCAGTCCCGCATTTTAGGTGCAAAGATAAGAAATTTTTGGTTTTTGCCATTATTATCTCAGCCCATAGTCGAGACACCAGGTTGGTTGGTATGGCTGGAAAGAGGGTGCAAAAATGAACATTTTTGCTTTTACAACTTTTGAGCTATCTCTAGTGGTTAAGGCAGTATAAACCAAAAACGATTTTTGGGGTCAAAAAATGGCCTTTTTTGAAGAAATCAGTTTTTTCAAAATTACTGCCAAATCCTACAGACAATTTTGACTTATTTATACTCAATCGATACATTGTCCAATTGCACATTTTATCAATGCCTGTTCGTTGGAGATCGTTGCTTTAAGCCACAGAATTCGCCGAAAAACCATTTTGGCGAAACTGCGATTATTTTGTTTTGAACATCGATTTCTCAAAAACTACCCAATGGATTCGCGTGATTCTTGGATAAATGAGAACTCGCACTATTGCGGAGGGACATTTTTCTTGGTTTGAGCTAAAACATCTCCAGTTGCGAGAAAACTCAATGCAAAGTTGCGAAATTTCGTGTCACCGCACATTTAATGGATTTTCTTGACCGTTAAGACCTGCTAAGCCAAATCCAAAAAACGTCCCTTGGCCCACATGTCCTTTGGACAGCACAAGAAAAAATTTTGGCTGATTCCACAGTTTTGAGAAATCGATGTTCAAAAATTTTTGGTCTATACTCAGCCCGTCAGATGTCAGTATGTCAGAAAATTTTCGCTATTTTTTGCGGATTTTTACTAGTTTCGCACTCTCATAAGAATCTACGGATTATAAGCTTTAAAATGATGTATAAAGCTCTTTCCAACTCACAAAATTGCGAAACTTATGGCGTTTCAAAAAATACCCACAAAAGCACTGCACAAAACGATACCAGCACCTTAAGGCCCCGGCCCCGGTCCTGACCGGGGCCGAGAGCTGGCCTCGGGCCCGGTAGTGGCGGCCCCGGTACATCTCTAGTATATATATATATACGTATAAATCAGGGTATTTTTTACAGGGGAGGGGGGGTGGGGGGCCCCCGAAATTGACATGCCCCCCGAAAATACCTCCCCCCCGGAATTTTGGCTTCCCCCCCGGGATTTTTTGGGTACCCAAATTTTCGCCAAAAATAGGCAAATTTTCAAAACGTTTCCGGCTTCGCCGGAGATTTTTCGCAAAAATGGCTATTTTAAGCCTAAATCCAGGCAGTTTTGAGAACTTTTTGTGTTTCTACATGCAAAATACGGCAAAAATTACCATTTGTTTGCTCATTTTGCTAAAAAATCTTTCCCCCCGGGAAGGCCCCCCCCCCCCCGGAAAAAATTCCTAAAAAGTACCCTGTGTATATAGTATGTAGTGTATATATATATATATATATATATATATATATATATATATATATATATATATATATATATATATATATGTATGTATGTATTAGTAATAGTCATAGCTTTTTGTTTTTTAGGCCTGATCACAAGTCACATATATACGACATCTTACATGCTTACATTTCGGCCTCATATAATATGTATTTTCACTTCATAATGCAACTTGGAGTGAGTCGTCTTCGTCTCCATTTCTCTTTTCAAGCGAGATGAGCATATTTTATGTCCACTTGTATAATATACGTTAATACATTCCCTTCAAGGTATTGCGCTAGCCGCACTACAATACACTATTATAATCAGTGTTTAAGTTGGCTTCTACAGACATCATTTGGATCTAAATACCAGTTCTTTGTCCAGTCAGATCCGTGCCAATACTTACATGGATAATATCTTCATGTCAGCAAACACCACAACTGAAGCATATGAACAGTACCAGAAGGCCAAGAATCTTTTCACTGAAGCTGGAATGAACCTCCGGGAGTTTGCTTCCAACAATTCAGCATTCATTTCTTTGCTTCCGGAGAAAGACAAAGTTACAGATCTTAAGGTTAAGGTTCTTGGTGTCACATGGATACAATTTCAGCGAAGGAAGTCTCTGTATTCAACGCCTCAATGACGAAGAGAGAAATCCTTAAGCATATCGCAAAGCTATTTGATCCACTAGGATTGCTAAGCCCAGTCACTATTAAAGGAAAGATTCTTCTTCAGACACTGTGGAAGGATAAAATTGGTTGGGACGAAATACTTCCCCCTCACCACTCCAAAGAATGGGCTGATATAGCCCTTGCAATCAGCAATGCTTCTCAGATTCAGTTACCACGATATTTCAACTTCACAGGCTCACAGCAATTTGTGGTCTGCTTCGCAGACGCATGTCCAATGGCATATGCAGCCACAGTCTATCTCTGTCAAGATCGACCGTGTCGGATGAGTCGTCTGCTCTTTTCCAAAGCAAGAGTAGCACGCCTAAACCCCCGCCACCAGCTTGCCGCCTCTAGAATTGCTGGCCGTGGTCATTGGTGTTCGTGTCACAAACTACGTCAAGAAACAACTACCAGGTCTTGCAGAACCGACATTTCTGTTCACAGATTCACAGATAGCTACAGTGGCTCCACACATCCAAGACATTGGAGCCATTCGTAGCCCGACGGATTAATGAAATTCAGGCAACAAAAGAAATCTGTTTTGGACACGTCCCTTCCAAGCAGAATCCAGCGGATTTAGCTACGAGAGGCATTCGAAACAACGACTTGCCAACGTTCCAAAACAACAATTGCTTATGGTTTGCAGGCCCTGCTTGGCTAAATGATGCGAGCATACCGTGGCCAGAAGAGTTCACAGCAAGCAAACTCAAAACGAGCGACTTTACGTCGTCAAGCAGCCTAGAAGTGAAAATGTCTACTACCTATGATCCAGCCATAGCCTTGCCAAGTCACTTAGAGGCAGCTGTAAGCCCTCCCTTCGGAATCGAGGTAGAACGATTCTATGACATCAGAAAGCTTATACATGTTACCAGCTATTGTCTTCGGTTCGTCGACAGCTGCCGATCTAAACCTATCCTAAGTTCTGTAACGATTTCTGTTTCAGAACGGCAGTCATCACGAAAGCTGTGGATTTTGGCTGTTCAAGCTGCATTTGCCGAGCACAAGCTTGCCTTGGCCCAAGGCAAGACGACAAGGTTCTGCAAGCAACTGGACTTGTTTTGCCAGGACGGCATCCTCCGCTGTGGAGGAAGAATTGCTAATGCCCCAATTGATATTGATGCTAAATTTCCCGTTCTATTACCGAAAAACACCCCTGTCACAAAGTTATTCATCATGGACGCGCACAGCAAAGTCCATCACTTCGGAGCCCGGGCAACTCTAGCCGAGCTTCGCAAGCAGTTTTGGATTCCACAGGGATTGTCACAAGTAAAAAAGGCTATAAGTTGCTGTCATACCTGCCTAAAGACGGAAGGTGGAACGCTGAAGCCATCCAAAATGGGCTCTCTTCCCAAAGAAAGACTTAGTCAGTCTCCAGCTTTTACATCAACTAGTTTGGACTACCTTGGCCCGCTTTACATTAGGGGTGCACGTAGTCAACCTTACCAAAAAAGATGGATCTGTATTTTCACTTGCTTATCCACCAGATCCATTCACTTGGAATTGGTTGTTGACTGCACGGCGGAAGCTGCTCTAAACGCGGTGAAATGTTTCATCGACGGCCGCGGTTGTCCCTCTTCTATAGGGTCAGACAACGCTGCCCAATTCAAAAAGGCAGCCTCAGTTCTTCAAGCTATTTCTGCTCCACGGCAGAATAAGGATTTCCACTCCTTCTTGGCGGAGAAGGAAATAGTTTGGAAATTCATTCCAGAGGGGTCTCCTTGGTTTGGCGGTTTCTATGAACGCCTGATTGGCCTAACCAAAAGAGCCCTTCGCAAAGTTTTGTGGAAATCCCGGATTCCCGAGAATGCCCTAACCACCTTGGTTTGCGAAAGTGAGGGAACTTTGAATTCACGTCCTTTGTTACGAACATCGCCTAATTTCAAGGACGGCGAGGTTCTAACTCTTGCCTGTTTCATCGCTCCCACAACAGGACTTGCTACTCCCCCTTTACTCCTAAGCCGGACTGATGACAATTTTCGGGCCGAGGAAACGGGTGACGTGGGAGGCAGCATAAAGGAACATTGTTTAATAATTCAAGAAAGACTGCAAGCGGTTTGGGAAATTTGGAAGATCCATTACTTACAGGAACTAAGGGAGGCAAATAAACTATTTCAAAGGGAAACGGGGTGAAAAGCCATGGAAGCCGGTAATAGGTCGCATCTATCTGGTGAAGAGCCAAACTCCTCGGAATGCCTGGAGCATGGCAAAGGTGCTGGAGATTTTACCGTCTACTGATAAGGAAGCGCGCTGTGTTCGCCTACAGTTACCAAGTGGGTCAATTTCAAGACGAGGGATCAAAGATTTAGCGCCTCTGGAAATTGAGAATAGCTACTGAAGAAGTTAAAGAAAGAAGAAAAGTTTTTAAAAATAAAAATTAGCAATTTAGACTATACAGTATACGGGCGGCGGAGAATGTTAAGAAAAGGCTAAAAAAGCTAGAACTTCGGATGTGTTATGATCCGGTTATATGTTTTCTATACTATGATTACAAGCGTGTTGTAAAACTATAAGTAAAATCTATAAGTTGAGAAGCTTCCACACAGGGAGCCTCTAGATACACCCTACTTTAGGTCTAGAGGAGCGTTTTAACCCTGTGAACATAATATAGTTAGTATATATAGCAGTAGATATGAATGACGTCAACATTTTTGTTAGTATATGTGTGTTAGTTTGTTAGAAAAAGAAAATTTGAAATGTAAGTAATGTATAAAAACGTATTTACCCTCGAAGAAAATGCCAGAACAGATCTTTTCTCTGTACAATGTTTCTTCTGAAGATATGGATACTAGCAGAACTTACTATATCAAGAGGCATAGCATTCCATATTTCGCTAACTCTGTGGTAATAAAAGTAAGAAGTATGGGTCCTCCGGAACCTTTCCGGTCGTAGAGTCAAGAAATGCGACCGCGTACCGTCCACATTAGCATAACTAAATAACTCATCAAAAGGAATGTCAATCAAGCCATGCACAATTTTGTACAAAAGAATAAGTCAGCAAACACACGTAAGGTAAGGTAAGGTAAAGTGACCCCTGGAGAGAACTCCAACCTACAGAAGGTTATAGGGTGCCGGTGCTTATCTCCGGATTCGCAGCCCGAAGCCAGGAGCGACAACTCTAATGTTGACTACATCTGTGGAAGGGGGGCCAGCCCTTCATCAGGCATTACGCCAGAACACAGACTCCTGTTACCTTCCCACCGTAGTGGTACCCATTTACCGACCAGTTAAGGATAGACAGCTGGGTTGGCTGGAGCCCACGGCGAACCGATATGTGCTTAGTCCCTTGCTCAAGGGGATTTGTGAAAGCCTTGTGGCAGCGGGGGTTCGAACCTAGGACCGTAAGATCTTTAGTCGAACACCGTACCACTCGGCTATCACAGACAAACACACGTCTTAATTCTAACGAATCCAAATTTAGATCAATCAACCGTTCAGGATACGACATATTGTAAAAACCTTTTATACGCTTAGTGAAAGACCTTTGAACCGCATCAACAGATCGAATAGGGTTTAGAAACCGAGGACTCCAAATTTCAGTTGCGTACTCAACAATAGGTCTAACATAGGTTTTAAATATTTGAACCAAAAATTCCTTGTCCTTACAAGGAAAAACGCGCAAAATCAACCCTGCGCGTTTAGATGCCTTTGCTCTTACTTTTGCAACGTGCTGATAAAAATTTAAACTATTGTCTAATATAACTCCCAAATCAGATACATGAGAAGCCACTGATAGCCGACTACCATCTAACGTATACATAGGCGATAAATCAAAACTATGTCTAGAAATTCCGTACATGCTAAACAGAACATTTCATACAGAAATTGACAGCTGCCACTGTGTACACCATTGGCCAATTCTATTTAGATCATCCTGCAACAAGCTTTGAGAATTTTTATCAGATACTGGTCTGTAAATATAGGCATCATCAGCAAACAATTTAACGAACGAATTTTGCATCACGCCAGGTAGATCGTTTATAAAACGCAAGAATAAAAACGGTCCTAAGACGGATCCTTGAGGTACCCCGCTTTTCACAGCTTTCCAATTTGAGTACGAGCCTTCAACTTTAACCAGCTGCATTCTGCCTGTCAAAAGCTGTTTGATCCAATTTATTGTTTTCTCAGAAAATCCGGAAGAACTAAGCTTTGTTATAAGTTTACTATGACAGACGGTATCGAAGGCACGAGCTAAATCAATATAAACAATATCTATGCACTTTCCCATGTCCAATTGTTTTACCACGTCTGTTATAAAAGAAAGCAATTGCGTCACTGTTGACCTACGTGGCTGAAAACCATGCTGAACTTTGGTTATTAAGGTGGTTCCCTTTGGTCACATAAAGTTTGCACCATTATTACTCATTCATTACTTGGAGTTAAGAAGCCATTTTTACATAAAAATGTAGCTTGACATTTTCTCTTTTTAATGCATACCGTGAAACCAATGTTGCTTTTCCAATATATTTTTAACACATTTTAGAAGAAGTATAATTTTCCAGAATTTTTGCAGACTCAAGTAAATTTTTTCGCGAGATATCGGTTATATCATTCGGTACCTCCATCAAATAGCTGGGGACGATTTTTTATTTATTGTGAAATCGCTCTTCGTTATAAAGAAATAAGCTGAAATATCTGCGTACCCTGTATTCTGATTACTTTTTCCAAATTTGTCAAGCGATTACTTCAGCTAGAAGGCAGCAAGGGGGGCAACTAAAAAATCGTCGCTGGGCATATTTGTACAGAACGCATTTGTTCAGTAGCAGCCCTCCAGCTTGCATGGTGAATGCTCCACAGTCTTTGAAAAAAATTGGTCGTGTTTTTGCAAAAACTACATTTTTTATGATAGCAACCTACAGGATAGCAGTTGGAAGACGATCATGCGTCGCATAGTTTGCCCTGTGAGACCTTCAGATCAACGCCCTTAGTTTGATTTTACGGCTTGCGTAGTTCAAGAAATATTGGATTATTTGATTTCTGCAAACTTGACAAGTTTTCGACGCCAAAACAAGAAAATCGGCTATATCTCACGGTAGAGAAAAGCTAGAAACTTGCTTCAAAAAACAAAAATATGAAGCTCAATGAGATCTTTCGAATGAATATAGTCGTAACTGCATAGCAGCTGCCAAACGTTCTGAAATTCTGAAAAACCACTCTGACCGGAAATCTCGAATTTTTGAATCGGGATTGCGCGGAGGGTGTTAGAACGCTAAAAGAACTTATTTCGAAAAGTTTCATCAAACTTCATCTTGGTTTACGCCGCCAAATAATAATGTGTGCCCAAAACGAATCACCACCTTAAGTTATTCTGCATTAAATGATTCATCATGCTTTCTTTGAGAACTGATCCTCTACAACACACCACTGTAAGACTAATGGGACGGTAATTTTTCGGGTTTTGTTTACTTCCTTTCTTAAATACTGGACATATGTTGGCCTTTTTCCAATCTTGAGGAAGCTGACCAGTTTCATAAGATTTAGCAAAAATTTTCGATAAAGGTATAGCGATTTGAAACGCAAGTTTTTTTAGCAAAATAGAAGGTATTCCGTCCGGTCCACATGAAGTTTTCGGCTGTAAACGTTTCAACGCAGATAAGACATTAACATCATTAAATATAACATCAGGCATATCTACCTCACAACGCGAGGGAAACAGTACATCATTATTATCGTCATCAACAAAGACATCAGCAAACGTCTCATTTAGGCATTCTGCTTTCAAATTACTTTCAGAAGCATTTCACCATTCATTTTCTGTAGGGTTCCAATATCATCTTGCTCATTCAGCACTTTTTTGACATAGCTATAAAATCACTTTAAGTTACTCTTGCGTGCTAAACCTTTTTGAATTTTATTTGATCCAACCTTAAAGCCTTTCGAAAGTTTTTACTGATTATCCTATGCATATTTAAATCTGTATCGCAACGTGATGCCCTAAAACGCGTCCAAGTGCGTCTTTTTCGATTAAGTAAAAGCTTAGTAGAAGCAGCTAAAGGAAAAGAGAATTTTCTTTTAGATTTTTGAAGAGGAACAAAATTTCTAACAGCTTCCTTAATAGTATCAAGAGTACATAATGATAAGAGTGTGACAAGCGTCACACTCTATGCAATGAAGGCGAAAACTATGCGATGCGCGCTAACGGCTTACCCCCCCCCCCACAAATTGACCCCCTCTCACACCGCCCCTATATTGGTACGTGGTCCAAACGGGGGTCGCTCACTGCTTTGCATAATTACACACTGAAATTAACATGGGCCCAATTTGGGGAGGGGGTGCAAGCGTGTATGCTTAACACATAGATGTACAAAATATACTAAGCGAGTGAGCGACCCCCGTTTGGAACTATGTACCCATATAGTAGCGGTGTGAGAGGGGGTCAATTTGTGGGGAGGGGGTAAGCCGTTAGCGCGCATAGCATAGTTTTCGCCTTCATTGCATAGAGTGTGGCGCTTGTCACACTCTTATCATTATGTACTCTTGATAGTATCCACAAATATATTCCACATATCATCAACATTATTACACAAACTATACAAAAAATTCCAATCAATGTTATCAAGAAATACTTTCATATCCTTATACTTAGCGTTTCTGAAGTCATACCTACGTTCATTTACATTTGCTTTTTCATATTCCACATTTGGAACAAATGGTATTATGTTATGCGTACTACAACCCTGGGGAGGCTCAATTTCAATATTTTTGACTTTATGGACAATTATCAAGAATTAAGTCCAAAATATTATAAGGGGGAGTTATAGAAGTCGGCTCGTACACAAACTGCTGTAATCTATTATCCAAAACAAAATCCAGAAATCGCTCTGCATCGACCCCCTGCCCACGCGAAACAGTCCAATCTATTGTTCTCATATTAAAATCCCCAAGTACTATTACTTTACTATGCCCACCCGCTCCAACAAGACCAACTTCCATATTCTGCAAAATGTTGGCCAAGCTAGACACCCCAGGAGTAGGCGAATGGTAAAATAAACCAAACCGTAACTGCTGGTTACGAAAAAACACATCCAATCACAAGCTCTCACAACCAACACTGGATATATCTTTCACAAAACTATGCTTGATACCTCGTTTTATGTAAACAGCCAGGCCCCTTCCCGGGCCATCACGATAACATCTATACAAACAGTAACCATCGACGCTGCAAAAACCGTCGCCGCCCCTCCTTTCATTGAACCAGGTTTCAGTAAAAAATGCACACTGGCTTTTTAGAACTGTAAAAAAATTTTAGGCGTAACTCATTTATCTTATTACATAAGGAAGTAACATTTAACAACCAACATATCGGTGTATCCGAATTTGTACGCTTCGAGGGTGACGGTTCCTACGCGCCAAGCTGCACTACAACCTTAGCAACCTTATCATTAAACTTGTCATTTCTAATAACAACATTTTGGTTGCTACCTTCTTTTTTCCTGTAGTTTTCCAGCTGCTGTCGTAAGGCCATGTCGGACATCCGTTCTCTTTCGGTAAGGTCAGGTCTAGTCCATATGTCATTCCAGGCATCCCTTTCCTTCTGCAACGATGACAATCCATAGAGAAAAGTTTGTCTGGATTCCTGATGCTTAAAAGATATCTTAATGATTCTGGGCTTTTTCACATTCATCTTTTTTACTTCATCGCGAATAACGTCGACTATTTCATCAACCGGGATATCCAGTTTAGAGGCCATTTCGGCAATCTCAGTGCGATCAGCTGATCTGGTTCCCTCGATGCCCAGATCCGCGCCCTCCTCGGCAGTCGGTTCAGGCAGCCTAAACAAAACTATTCTGTCCTTTTCCGATTCTTTCAGAACCACTTCCTCGATTTCTTCTCGGAGATTTGGAACAAATTTAGCTGACTTGGCTTCCAGCTGCTCAATCCGATCAAGCACACAGTTCAGTGCATGCTCCAATGACTGAATGCGTTTGTCCGTCGTAGCAGTAGCAACAGAGTCCGAATTTCCGGTTCCTTCCAGGGCAGCCAACCTGGACTCTAGCTGACTCAACCGACTCGGCAAGTCCTTGCACCGCGGACATAAAACAGAAACAAATGGTAAAGCATTTAGCTTTTCCAGATTTTGATAGGGCTTGTTGTCGATATCCACACAAAACGCGTGGAAACTGGCAGGGAACAAAGGACAACTAATGGTCTAGTCTTTGGACCCAATCTGCAGCTCACATAATGCGCAGTTCACATGCTTTGCCGAGCTTGCGTATCCTCTGCGGTCACCAGGCATAATCAGAGAAGAAAAGCAGAGAACAAGGACGAGAATACACGAGATAACCACGCAAACCAGGCTACAAAACAAGAACAGTCAGGCCGCTCGTGAGCAGTAAGAAGGAAAATGCCTCAGAATCTTGAAATTGAATTTGTAAATATTGACGTCGACAGATCAATTTGATTTCAGGCTGCAGAAATTTCCAGCTCACGTGCAACCTGAATAAATGGGTTAAAACCTATTAAAAATACTTACAGTTTCAGGTGCTGAAACATAACTACGATCCTGACCAACTTGAACTCAAGGAAAGCAATTACAACGATTTATTAATTTTCTAAAGCACTCTCAACAAGACTGATTAATATAAAATGACAAAATCGCAATTAGACGAATCCACAAAACACTAAATTGAAAACAGCGAACACTCAAACATTGGAGATAACTCGATTAGAGAGTTATCTCCATATTATAACTTATTTGTTATAATAAGTTATAACTCGATTTGAGAGATCTCAAACGAAGAGATAACTTGGAATTTTCCCCCAAATTATAGCAACTGTAACTACCTGTAACTACTAACTGTAACTACCTGTAACTGCATTACTGTAACAACCTTACCCAAGTCAAGCACCCAACCAACTGCACAGCGATTCCACGAACCTAACGAATCATGAATATAGCTAACTGACTTGCGAATTTAGACAGAAGAATGGAGAAAACACTGAGCGTTTGACAAAGTGTATTACTAAATTTACTTAGACTTAGCATCCCTATAATAATTTATATGATTCCTGCCGGTGCTAACTTCACAGTGGATCCCACACAGCGATTATGACCTACTGGAGGTCGGCCAAATTTGATCAATTTTCGGTTCAACTTTGCACTTTAGTTTTTCGCTGATTTTGCGACATGGAAGGCTCTAATCTCTCATACAAAAGCTTTTGCGGACAACAGTTTTGGACTGGTTCCACTTGACCGTCGGAGAGGCCAGGCCGGCAACCGCTCCTGGAGGTCCGTAGTATGCTTTACTTAGCCACTCAAAACTTTGTCTATAGGGGTTTTCTGGTGCGCCCAGCTCATTTCCTGTGTCCGTTTTGGCGTCCGACTCACCCATTTTGCTGGGCTGGTTCACTGTGCCGTCTGGAGAGTCATGTCGGTAACCGCTTCCTGGGCCCTGTCACAGGTGGACAAGGGGGGGGGAAAGGGGGGGGAATTTCCCCCCCGGACCCACCCGGCCGCGAATTGCTCCCACAAGGGGTAAGAAAATTGGCCACAAGGGGTAAGAAAATTGCCCAAAAAATAGGTTTTACGACTAAAATTTCCAAAAATTTTCCGGCTTCGCCGGAATTTTTCACTTAAAAGTACTATTTTTAGCTAAAAAACGTCCAAAAAACGTGTTTTAGCTTAAAAATTGCTGTTTTTTTGCTAAACATAGGCTAAAATAGCTTAAAAATCGCTTTCAAATGCACCCCTTAGGAAAATCGCTCTCACAAGGGGTACCCAAATTTGCTTCCACAAGGGTCAGTGAAATTTGACCTCCCGTTCAGGTATGGGCCCTGTTGCATAAAAACTAACAGTGTTAACTGTTAGACTGTTAGACTAATATTTAAGGTGGCGATTCCCTTTGGTCACATAAGGTTTGCTTGTTATTACTATTACATTATTACTCATTCATTACTTGGAGTTAAGGGGGGTCCATCATGAAAAATGTTCAGACCACGGATTTTGCTCATTTTCACACATAATCTAGCCATATATGTCGTACATTTCAAGTTTAAATTTTGAGTTGTTTCGTTCAGTTCTTCGTAAAGTTATGAGCCATTCATTGAGTACAATTTGAATATCAGCGAAAATGAGGGTGCTGCACACAACTGAAGCAAGTTTGCGCAATTCAACTTCATATATTTAGCTTATTTTGTTATGCACATTTAAAAACAATTAATAAAAACATTTTCTAACAGATTCAAGCCAGATAAGCATGATCAGAGGCATTTCCGAGCCATAGTTGCTGAGAGCTTTCGATTGATATATAATATTCCACATTTTGAAAATTTTGAAAAATCGCCGTTTTGTTAATTTCGGGGCCTGAGGTTCCCTATTGCGCACAGAGAAGTACAGGACACTGCTTTTGGCATAATTCATGTAACAAATTGATTCTAAGGCATGAATAAATATGCTGAAATGCAAAAAATGCAATTTCGCGATATAGCTTGGTCGTAAAATGCCTATCTTTCGAAAAAACAGCAATTTTCGCAATTTTGCAGAAAAACTAATTTCTGCGCCACAAAAATCTCGACACTGGCAGAAGATTCCAAGTAACATTGGGTATCGTTCGAAAGCTTTATACATATACTATGCCACTGGTGGAGTTAGAATTTTTAGTTAGGACCTCTATTTTTTATAATAAGCAGTCAAACTTAGTGACACTCATTTTTGGTCACCAAAAAACGACAGATTTTAGCTATTTTCGGCAGTTCGCTGGCGCAGAATTCTAATCGACACTTTTTCGATTTCTTAGGTTTAAAACATGCACACCTCTCCTTTGAGGTGAATTTTTTCAACAACCGTAAGAAATCCAACTTAAATTTTATAAACTCGTTAAAATATCCCACTTGGACAGTAAAATATGTGAAAATGAGAAAAATCGGAGATGGTCCAAAAAATGACCCTAAAGTGGACCCCCCTCTTAAGATGCCATTTTTATATCAAAATGCAGCGTGACATTTTCTCTTTTTGATACATACCATGAAACTATAATGTTGCTTTTCTAAAATATTTTTAACACATTTTAGCAGAAGTATAATTTTACTAATTTTTTTCGCGATACATCGGTTATATCACTCGAAACCTCCATCAAATAGCAAATCAAATAGCTTTTTTATTTATTATGAAATCGCTCTTCGTTATAGGGAAATAAGCAGAAATGTGTGCGTAACCTGCATTTTGCCTTCTTTTTCCAAATTGGATTATTATGGATTATTTGATTTCTGCAAAATGTTTCTGCAAAAATCTGCAAAATTTCAATTCAAATTTCAATTTCAAAATTTCAAATTTCTGCAAAAATCAAAATTTTGATACTAAAACAAGAAAATCAGCTATATCTCACGGTAGAGAAAAGGTAGAACGTTGCTTTAAAAAGCAAAAATATAAAGCTCAATGAGGTCTTTCGAATGAGTATAGTCATAACTGTATGGCTGCTGCCAAGCCTTCAGAAATTGGGAAAAACCGCCCTGGCGAGAAGTCTCGAATTTTTGAATCGGGATTGCTAAAAACTAAAGAACGTATTTCGGAAAGTTTCGTTAAATTTCATCTGGAGTTACGCCGCCAACCAACAATATCTGCCCAAAAGCAAGAGTACATAATAGAATAAGAGTATGAAACTCTTACGCTACTATGTACTAAACATGCTGGACATGCTCGGGTCGCTAACTCGGGACCCCCCCCCCCCGAAAGTCTCGGGGGGGGGGGGCCCCCCCGACACAAATTACAAGCGTTAATATAAGTGTGTGTCTGCTCGCTGATTCGCTAATTAGCTTAGGCTTACGATAGGCAATTTATTAGTTATTTTAATTAATTAATTATAACTTTAATCAGGTTAATGCAATTAAAAAACTAATTCGACAACTTTGTAGCATTTTTTCTGCTCTTTCCAACGATATAAAAATTGTTGCACAAAACAAAAATTCGTAGGAATGTAGTCTGCAACAATTTTTATATCGTTGGAAAGAGCAGAAAAAATGCTACAAAGTTGTCGAATTAGTTTTTTAATTGCATTAACCTGATTAAAGTTATAATTAATTAATTAAAATAACTAATAAATTGCCTATCGTAAGCCTAAGCTAATTAGCGAATCAGCGAGCAGACACACACTTATATGAAAGCATGTAATTAGTGTAGGGTGGACCCCCCCCGGGACTTTCGGGGGGGGGGTCCCGAGTTAGCGACCCGAGCATGTCCAGCATGTTTAGTACATAGTAGCGTAAGAGTTTCATACTCTTATTCTATTATGTACTCTTGCCAAAAGGAATCACCACCTTAACGGTACTAAAATAAAAATTTTGTTGCATAAAGCAACTGTTAGAAGCAAGCTCATCTTAACAGTCTAATAATCAGTGTAGATGTGGCATTTAAGGTTTGGTATCCTTTTGTGCAGTGCTTTTGTGGTGATTTGTCGAAATGCTATACTTTCGCAATTTTGGGAGTTGGAAAGAGCTTTATAGTATTTTAGAAATGGGCTTCGTATGAACCCCGCCTCACAACTCCCCCCAAACTTGCCACAAAAAAATTGTTAAATTTTTATGCCAAAAATAGCATTTTCAGCCATTGCTAATGCCTTTTACACTGGCTTGCACCAATGAAGAATAACTGAAGAATAACCTAACCTTGAGATTAACTCAGGGTTAAGTCGTTATTCTCCAGCTATTTCGTTGCACCAATCAGGGTTAACTTATTCCCCAGTTAACCTCGAGTATAACTTAGTCCGCAACTGGCAAAAAATTTAACCCTGAGTTGGATAAGGGTTAACTGAAGAATAAGGGGCAGACATCGGTTCTAACACCTAAAAGTCAGGTTATTTGGAATAAATCCATGCTGGACGAACGTTAACAAAGTTAATATTAATTAATTGGCAGTGTTTCAAAGGATAATAAGAAAATTGAAAATTCAGCAAACGTATATGAGTATGGTTCGTGCAATTACACTACCAAATCATTGTTCGGGGCAAGCTGGTTTCATCAATGACCACTAATATCCGGCTCAGAATATACAATTGGACAACAGTGCCCTGTTGTTTTAATATTTGCTGGTAAGCTCAGGGTTATCTTTATTCTTCAACTATTTAGCTTTAGCTAAGTTGGAGGTTAGTTTATTCCTGAGCCTAATCTTCAGTTATGCTCAAGGTTAACTCTATTCCCAAACTATTCCGATTGGCTGACAACAAGGCGGTGCTTTCGCCTATTGGAAAGTCTCAACATAAACTGTAAACATCAAGAATAGCCTTATTCCTGAGCTCAAGTTCAGGGTTAGTTATTCTCCAACTTAGTTGAAGTATTGCAACGGAATAAAAGTTATACCTGAGCTTGAGCTCAGGTGGAGAATAGTTAACTCCGAGTTAACTCAGGAATAGCTTAGTTCGGAGCTAAGTTATTCCGATTTGGTGCAAGCGGCCGTTAAACTCGAAAACTTGATTGCCTTGAGTCCAGAATAAGGTCAATATTGAGTCTAGAAGTCCATAAAACCATTATAAGCGTGTAGGTTTCGCAATAATAAACATGCTAAGCCAAAAATTTGGACTTCTTTGAAGAATTATGCAAAATTTAACCTAAAAATGCGCAATGTTTTGGCCAGCCCCCCCCCAGTTGGGGGGCACACCTGAACGGGAGGTCAAATTTCACTGACCCTTGTGGAAGCAAATTTGGGTACCCATTGTGAGAGCGATTTTTCTTAGGGGTACTTTTGAAAGCGATTTTTAAGCTATTTTAGCCTATTTTTAGCAAAAAAACAGCAATTTTTAAGCTAAAACACGTTTTTTGGACGCGTTTTTAGCAAAAATACGGATTTATAATAAAAATTATAATTGAAAACTTATAATGAAAAAATTTTTGGAAATTTATTCGTAAAACCTATTTTTTGGGCAATTTTCTTACCCCCTGTGGGAGCAATTTCGCGACCCCTTGTGGGCGACTTCGCCGAGGGGGGGGGGAGAATTCCCCCCCGTCTTCCACGTTCGTCAACCTGTCTGACCACCAACAACTACAAATTAAACGGAGGGCACTACAAATTTCACTGGAATTTGTAGTATATGTAGTACGATAGCTTTTAATTTGTAGTTGCACAATTGTGTTACTACGAATTCGATGAAATGGTCAGACAGATTGACAAAACTAATGTTAATTAGCTAACTTTTGCGACTTTAACTACAAATTAAAATAATACATTTATCAAAAACAGCATAATTTAAAGTTTGCCCCTACTAATTTTCATAATTTGTAGTTTTGCCGAAAGGTTTGAAGAAACTTGCCTTTTAATTTAATTTAATTTAGTGCATAAGCCAAACAATAGCACTTCTTTTAGTTCTGCAGGAAATGTGGTTGGGGGTTGGTGAATGAATGCACAAACAATACTGTCTCCCTCCACTCCACGACATAGGTGTGGCTGGTCAAAAAGGGGTGGAGGGGGTTCGGCTCTGGACGATTGCTGTTACCAGGAATAGTCGAAACTTCCTTAAATTTTCGATTTTTTGCCATATTTTACCATTTTTAGCCAATAAGTTGCGGGGGTTACACCTGAAAATCCGGGGCATCAAAATTTGTCGTTTTTGATAGTTTGGTCCCCCAACACAACGTTCGCCGAAATTTAGGGGTTTGTGGCAATTTCTGGGGACCTCCCCTCCGTTTTTTGTCCATGGTGTCCATGGTGTACAGTTTGCCCCCTGTGAGACCCCTCCCCACGGAGAGGCCAGACCCCCCTCCCCCCTACCCGACCTCAACTACTCCCTGGGCTTTTTTAGTGGGGGGAGGGGGGGGGGCGCCCCCCCCCCCAAATTTTGGGTACCCCCCCACCCGGCCCTACCCCCACTTTTTTGGGCTTCCCCCCCCCCCCCCACTCACCATAAGGTGCCCAGAAAATGCCAAATTTTAAGGATTTTTGGTCAAAATTTTCAAAAATTTTCCGGCTTCGCCGGAATTTTTTGGTTAAAAATCGTCTATTTTGGTAATCAAACTTTTGAGCACGTTTTAGCATAGTTGTAGCGGTATATATATGTAGAAAACAGTCTATTTTTACTGCATTTTTAGCGATTTTAGACCATAGGTGTAACGGGGATTTGGGCTGGGGGGGGCCCCCTCCCCCCAAAATTTGGGGGCGGGCCCCCTTTTTAGACCTCCCCCCCCCCCCCCCCCAAGACCCCCCCAAACCTCCCCCAAAAATTTTTTCCTATTTTTATGCCAAAAATCGCATTTTCAGCCATTGCTAATGCGAAAAAACATCCAACCATTAACTAATTTTAACATTAGACATGGGTTTTAAACTCGAAAACTTGGTTGCCAACATGTTTCTAACTACAAAATAAGGTCAATATTGAGTCAGAAAGTCAATTAAACTGTTGAAAACGTGTATTTCACGCACTAATGAACACTTTAAGCCAAAAATTTGAACATTTTTGAAAAATATTGCAAAATTTACCCTAAAAATACCCGATTTTTGGCCAATTTTTCGCGCCTTCGGCGCGACTACCCCCCCCCCCCCCCCGTTGGGGGGGGGGGGCAGGGGCCCCCAAAAATTTTGGGGGGGGTGGTTTGGAAAAATGGCTGGGGGGGGTGCCTGCCCCCCCCACCAAACCTCCCCCCAATTACACCTATGTTTTAGACCACTTTGGATTTGGGCCCCCCCCCCCCCCCTATTTTGGGTTCCCCCCCCCCCCGCCACTCGTGGGGGGGGGGGGGGTCCCGCCACTAGTGGGGGGGTCCCCCCACTCTCCCCATCCACTCTTTTTTTCGCCTAGAAAAAGCCCAGACTCCCCCCCCCAAGCCGAGCTCAAACCCCCCCTAAAATTGGGTCCAAACCAAGTAAAAAATGCAAAATTTTTGAAAAATTTTTTGCAATTTCTGAAAATTTTTGAAAAAAATTCGAAAAAATGGCTATAAATCACATATAAAGAGCTAAAGATGGTTATTTATAGCAATTAAACGGTAATATACGCAATTATAAACCACAATCTGGGCTAATTTAGGCATATTTTAGCACGAATTTGTCAATTTTCAAGCCCTATTTTCACATCCGAAAACTATTGACAGAAGCTTTTGAGTATGTTTACTGTACCGTACATCAAAAAAGGAGCATTTTCAGCCAAAAAAACTTGGGTACAGTTTAGGGGGGTCCCCCTCCCCCAAATTTCGGATTTTGGTGGGTTCCCCCGATTCAAATTTGGACTTTCTACTCCCCCCCCAACCCAAACAGGTGGTACACCTATGTCCACACCACAGATGCGTTAGGGGGGACCCCCATAGTTTCCCTGGAAATTTTGGTTGGGGGGGCAAACTTAAATTTGGTGGTCGACCCCCGAAATGTGATGGGGAGTACCACCCCCCCCGAACCCCCCCCCCCCAAAATTCGGACCTCAGAAAATTCAAAAAATGTCCTAAAAGCGCAAAATTTTCTGTATTCTAACGCTTTTTTGTCAAAACAAGGCTTGTTTTTATCGTTTTAGGCGTTTTTACATCGTTTTAAACCGACTTTAAGCCAAAATTTGAGAAAAAATGACCATTTTTTAGCAAAATTTAGCTAACTTTTTGGCCCCAAAAAGTGCTGGGGGGGGGTTCGGGGGGTTAACCAAAAGATGTTCAAAAATCAGTGCGGGGGGAGGGATAGTAAAAAAATCGGGGGGGGGGGGTAAAGTTGGTCGAAAATTTTGGGGGGGATACCCCCCCCAACCCCCCCGCTGGGGAAACTATGGGGACCCCCCACCAAACGGACATTTTCGCGACCTTCCCCCCAGACGTTTTGCCCAGCCACACTCACACTCTGAATTTGCAAAATAGGTTTCAGGGTCACTGTCACTCGCCGTACGAAAAACGGGTCTTTCCCATTATCCCCCATCATAGCTTCGTAGAAGTACTGAAGACGCATACTTTGACAGATTGAGTTGAAATTTGGTAGGGGTAGGTTTTCGGACCTGCTGATTTCAAAAATGCAAAAATTTTAAAATTTTAAAAAATTTTTAAAAATTTTTAAATTTTAGTTTGGTAAGGGGGGACCAAGAGGAACCGAAACATTTTTTGTCTTAGATTTTGCTGAAAAGATGTCTATAGGGGTTTTCAGGGTCGTAGAACACGAATCTGAAATCCGTTTTTTGATCCAGCTTTTCGTTAGCTCAGGATAAGCTTACATCTTAAGCTTAGAACTTTAGCTTATATTGAGCTAACAAAAAGCTGGATCGAAGAACGAATTTCAGATTTGTGTTCTACGACCCCGAAAACCCCTATATATATACATCTTTTCAGCAAAATCGAAGACAAAAATTTCTCTGTTCCTCTTGGTCCCCCCTTACCAAACTAAAATTTTAAAACATTTTTTAAAATTTTAAAATTTTTGCATTTTTGAAATCAGCGGGTCCGAAAACCTATCCCTACCCAATTTCAACTCAATCCGTCAAAGTATGCGTCTTCAGTACTTCTACGAAGCTATGGGGGGGATAATGGGAAAGACCCCGAAAAACAAAGGAATGATCAGATTCCTTTTCGTGGAGCAAAATGTCTGCAAAATTACGTTTGGCGAACAGATACACAGATTCTTTGGAATAAGAAAGTCCATCTTTAGAGATGTTAAAACAAAGATCAGACCAGATTTGAGACGAGAAAGGAGTAAGGGAACCATTAACGATTATAGAATCCTTTCTCTAATCATTAAAGAGAAAAGTTCATCTTTTGGCTGTCAGTTTTGAAGGTTTCCCAACCATAATTATTGTAAATCTAAACACAACAACATGCAACATACCCAACAATTTGCAGACATAGTGAAGTGGTTGTATATCGATTGGTTACGGAATGTTGTAGTGTGTTGGGTTGTTCAATCAATTACGAGCATACATGATCTCACTTTGGAATTGCCAAAAAGAGTAATATATCACTATTGGCAATTCCAAACCATAGGTGTGTTAGGGTGGGGGGGACCCCTCCCCCCAAATGGAGGGGTCGACGACCCCCCCCCCTAAAAATTTTTCCAACCCCCTGGCTTATTTTTAGGCCAAAAGTTATGGGGGGGCTCAAAGTTGCCCCCTCCCCCTCGATGGGGGGGCTCACCAAAAGTGGGGGGGCATATTTTTGGAAAAAATTTTGCAAATTTTTACGTATTTTTGTGTAAAAATTGCCAAAAATCGCTAAAAAACGACTAATTTTAGGTGTTTTTTACGCTAAAAAAGCGAAAATTTCGTTAAAATTCCGGCCAAGCCGGAAAAATTTTTGAAAATTTAGGGTAAAAATGGTGAAATCTGGCAATTTTTTGGCTTATGGGGGGGAGGTTAAAATTTATGGGGGGGAACCGCGAATGGGCCAGGAAGTTGCCGAGTGGGGCCCCCCCCCCCCCCCCCCCCCCAGTAAAAAACAGCCATACCCCTCCCCTCCCCCAAATCGATTTTTCAGACCCTCCTCCCTAAAAATTTTCAAACCCCTACCTGAATTTTAGAAAATGTTTTGTAAATTTTAGCTAAAAATTCGAAATTTTTCCGAAAAATTCCAAAAATTAGCGAAAAAATTGCTAGAATTCGTTTAATTAAGCTAAAAATCGTTAAAAATAGCTGTAAATTGAGAAAATTTTTCAATTTTTTAATGAAAAACCGGTTTTTCTCCGCCCCCCCCCTCGAAAATTTTTCGTACCCCTCCCCCCAAATCGACTTTTCGCGACCCCCCACCTCCTTTTTTCGCCCCACCTCCCGCCCTACTTGTTTCTGTCCCCCCACCCCCACTTTTTTCGCCAGCCACACCTATGTTCCAAAACAAAGCCCCAGCAAGCTGAAAAGGGGACGGGAAATCCAATATTTACAATTAGTCGTATATATATATATTAGAGATGCACCGGGGCCGCCACTACCGGGGCCGGGCCGGGGCCGGGACCTCATCGTGGTCCCAACCGGGGCCGAGCCAGGGCCACCGTGGCCCTGGTGCCAGGGTCCGGGCCGGCGCCTGGAAATTGGGGGTCAAAATCGTAAATTTTTATAACATTTTCTTGAAAATTTAAATTTTGCAATAATGTTTGATATACAAACGTTACTATCGTTGTTTTCATTCATATGGGCGGGAAAACAAAGGATATGTAACACTTTTTGACTTTCGAAAATACAAACTTTTGGTCAAAAAATGTCAAAAATTCACAAAATTTTGCTAAGTTTTGGCCCCGGTCGGTATCGGCGCCTGACCACCGGGGCCGGGGCCGGGGCCTGACTACCGGGGCCGGAGCCGGGGCCTGGCCCCGGTGCCGGGGCCGGAGCCGGGGCCTGGCCCCGGTGCCGGGGCCGGGGCCGGGGCCAGGCCCCGGTGCATCCCTAATATATATAGCAAGGTTAACAAAAAAAAATCACCCGAAATTTTAACAAAAAAAATCACCCCACCCTGACTCACAGGAAAGTCGCAGAGACCCAATTTTTTGCATGGTGATAGCCACACATCTCGACATTACAGCCTGTGAGTTTGAGCCCCTAGGCCCTCTCCATGCGTTCAGGGCAGACCTTTAAGTGAGGGTACCCAAAAGTGACCTCAAAAACGTTCATGACCGAAGTTCGAATTTCGGCTGCTATTTACTAAGGGAAAACCCTAGACAACCCATACTGTACATATGACATGTCCTGACTGTGCGCTATCGATACATATATAGAAGTTCCCGGTCGGACCTCTGAGCCGTCTTGGGGTGGGTGATTTTTTTGTTAAAATTTTAACAAATAAAAAATCACTTTCATATTTTGTTACTGAAGTCAGAACAGCAGCTAGAGCAAAACTAACGCCAAATTCGAGCTCAGCGACCTCGAAAACCCTTGTAGCCGTTGTTTTTGAGGTTGCCTGACACTTCTGGAAGTCCAACCTGGTAGCCAGCCTGGCCTGAACCGTCCGACGGTAAACGTGATTCCAGAAGTCAGCAGTAGACTACAGTTACCTAAAAAGTAATACCAGATTTGAATTCTGCGCACTAGAAAACCCCCTAGGACAAGTTTGTAGCCACTTCTGACTGCCCAGTTGGCAGGCGCGTAGCCAGGGGGGGCGAGGGGGGCATGCCCCCCCCGAAATCGGAGGCAAAAGGAAAAATTTTGATCAGTAGCAGCAGCGTGAATAAATATTTCGCAAAAATTTTCGCCTGCGGCGCTGCTTTTGCACGAAAATATTCCAAAAAGCACTAGATTTTGCTTAAAATTTGCCTCCAATGGTTCAGGTGCGGAAAAAATTTCAGATCATTTTTGACTTGCCCCCCTCCGAAATTTTTTTCTGGCTACGCTAGTGCCAGTTGGTACCTGGAGGGTCCGGAAGGGTCCGGCAGGGGTCACGTGACCGTGGGTCATATATCACCAACATACGAAGTCCTAAGTTTCTCTGCCAAAACGGCTGGAAATAAGTTATAATCACTCACAAACACGAAAAAACAACATTTTAGCCTTTAAAACGGAATTTTATAGCCACCAGACTTCATACTAGACCCTGCCGGGGCCCATCAGTGACCACTAAGACTTCGGCGGGGTCAGTTGCCCGAGTTCGAACACCAGGTTGGTGGTTTTGGGTTCTAAATACGTTATTTAATGCGCTCTATCCAAAACTGATGAGAAAACATTGCTAGCTGCTCTCTGGGATCCGATCCGCCACTGATTTTTTTGTTAACGAGTGATTTTTTTGTGAAACCGTTAACAAAAAAAATCACAAACTTTCGCCTACTGCAACTTACTGGTAGGTGGTAGAGCAGCGAAACTGGGGTGGTTTAAAGCTTAGCCCAAGACCTATCCATGGGTCCTCAAAGTAATCGATTTGGTTTAGTTTTGCGAAAGTTCCAGCCAAAAAACCAAATTTTGATTTTTTTGTTAACCTTTCTATAGAGGTCGGGGAAAAAACCAACCCGCAAGGGGTGGGGAAAAAACCAACCCCCCGTTTGGGCGATGGGGATGAGCTAGCGGGCTCAAATTTTACATGCAAGTTGGTAGGGCCCATTCCACCTGCCACACCAAATTTGAGCTAAATCGGACAACTTTTGAGCGTTTTATGACATTTTGAAAATTTTGGCATTTTTGATCCTCCAAAAATTCAAAATTTGCCTATTTTTGAAGACCTGTAAAAAATTTACCATAGCAGTTAGATAATAACATTTAATACTTTCTATGAGAACAACATGTGCTCTTTCCAAAAATGTCGGTCTCGCCTTCCTGCGACGCTTGGCAAGCTGCCAGCAGAATTTTTACAAAATGGGAAAAAAACCAAGGGGTGGGAACAGGGTTTTTTGTGTAAAATACTGTGTATTTACACAGAAAAAATAAATTTACACAGTGAAAAACTAATTTACACAACAAAATACACAGCCAAATTTTCGAAAATTTTTACAAAAAGTGCTCTGAAAAAATAGTTTCCAAGTCTTTAAGTTTTAAAAAAGTTCTAGCTGCCGCCCCCAGACCCCCGCCTGTTTCCAATGGTTTAGAATGGTTTTCTGCATTTCTGCGTCAACATGGTTATGGGAGTTTTATTCTCCTAAGTCCTAATGCTTCTACTTATACAGTTGCATATAATTTATTTTCGTACTGCGTGCAAATAAATATTCGTAAATAGCTAGATACTTATTCGTATTTAACTATACTTTTTCTGAAGCTAGTATTATTCAATATGATTTCTTGTATATATCTTGTATATATAATAATAAAAGCAGTCAGAGCCTAAAAATAGTTGCCATACAACCCAAGAAATATTCAATACGAAAGCTAAAGGAATACAACTTCTCAGTGCCGTTTCTGCCGTTAATTTAAAAAATTTCTCAACTTCTGGGGGGCTCTGCCCCCCAGACCCCCCACCCTTGTTTTGGGTACGTATCTATTGTATATATAATTGGTGTGTCTGTACTATATGGAGCCGTCCCCAGTAGCAGTTAAAGCATCGAACTTTAGTTTATACGTGACCAGCACAAACTTACTTTTAAACAAGTTTGTGAAAAAATCAGGGTTTTTTGTGTAAAATACTGTGTATTTACACAAAAAAATTAATTTACACAGTGAAAAACTAATTTACACAACAAAATACACAGCCAAATTTTCGAAAATTTTTCAAAAGTGCTCTGGAAAAAATAGTTTTCAGTCTTTAAGTTTAAAGTTCCAGCTTTAGACTGGGGGTTGCCGCCCCCTGACCCCCGCCTGTTTCCAATGGTTTAGAATGGTTTTCTGCATTTCTGCATCAACATGGTTATGGGTGTTTTATTCTCCTAAGTCTTAATGCTTTACTTATACAGTTGCGCATAATTTATTTTCGTACTGCGTGCGAATATTCGTAAATAGCTAGTATTTATTCGTATTTAACTATACATATGTATGTTTTCTGAAGCTAGTATTATTCAATATGATTTCTTGTTTATCTCTTGTCATAGGGGTCGCGGAAGCGACCCCTGTAATATGAGTGAAAATGGTTGAATGACCGCGTAAAACAGGATGCACAGATTCTGCGCAGATTATGTGCGCAAAAATTGTACGTGTCGAGTTTAGTATGTGTGCGAAGTTTCATCCCCGTACCACTTTCCGTTAAAAAGTTGCGCCAAAAATCGCTTACGAGAGTGATGTTTTTTTTTTCCGGTTCTCCGCTTTGACGTCTGGTAAGGGGTTTTGTAGCTTTAATAACAACAGATGGAAAGAATTTTTTGCCTATGAAAACCATATATATTCTGGAGTACGCAACAAAAATAAGCCGATAGGCTAGTTTTTATGCCTCCCAGAGCCGGAAAAAATTTTTGGCGGGGGGCCAAAGTCGGCCAAAACGTTAAAATGGCAAAAAGTATGCTTAAAAGGCGCCGTAATAAGTCAGACTGGGCTATATATATATGGGGCAGTACTGCCTATATGGCTGAATAGGGCACATATCAGGGTCGTTCAATTGCTATATGATTTTCCG
>JASAND010010719.1:0-38291 GCA_030248195.1 Trissonchulus latispiculum | reverse complement strand
AATAAGTCCCATTCGCGATGCATAACCATCTGGGTATATTCTTCGGCTGCTTTCGTGGCGCTCTTGGCAGCATCTAAGTTCACGTCCAGTCCATGGGGGGAACAACGTCGAACCGAGATAAATTGAGGGGTTGCGATAACCCAAAATTACGTTCACCACTTGGGTGTCGCGCAAGGTGTTCGTGGCAATTCTTGTTCCAATAGTGACCAGAGAATAACTACGATGTTCTAACCACAGAACACCATGAGAGGGGACTGGAACGCGCTGACCAACAGTCTGATGTGACGTCGCCAAATTCGTTGACAGAACAACAAACGATTCATTAGTGCGTATAAGCAAACCGCTAGTAGTCACCCGAAGATCCGTTTCATTCGCTGCCGCTCGTAGCTGAACATTGGAGCAATGGTCTTGCGCCATCTGGGGATCACTCTTGTGTAAATACGCAAGACAGTCGTTTACCTGTTTGTCTAGCGCAGTAACACCTTCGGGTGGGCAGAGCCAAAGAGCTGGTCTTTGTTTACAGGAACCATGAGCCAAGCTACTGAACTGCGGAGTTAGACCGGGGACGGAATACCCTGGAGGGACGACTAACGAAGGCA
The DNA here is from genome assembly GCA_030248195.1 of Trissonchulus latispiculum. NCBI lineage: Eukaryota > Metazoa > Nematoda > Enoplea > Enoplida > Ironidae > Trissonchulus > Trissonchulus latispiculum. Next base: position 37,692 of record JASAND010010719.1, on the reverse strand, counting down.
AGGGTATCCGCATTAATGTCTTCCGATCGTCGCTCAACCAACCAACATTGTGCACTTGATACATGGGATGAACATTATTCAAGGTGATAACAGGAACTTCCAAGAGAAAGGCGTACGTCAAGCTTTCCAAGTCGACGCGCACTGGATATAGGTTAGCCAGCTGATAAACAAGTGAGGGTTCTCGTGCGAGGAGAGTTCCATGGAATTCAGTGGCATGAGAGAGCAGCTCCCTCGCCTTCGTCACAGACATTAGGTCAGGGGTGAGTTCGCCGGTGGTTGCAGAGTGAACTACCGCATTAACCAGAGCCATCAATGCAGTGCGTATAACATGTACAGTCAACGTACCTTCGACATCAGAGATCGAAACCTGGGTGGCACAATCAAGTCGTTCAAGAGCTGTATGTAGTTCGCTGACGGACTCATGAACAAAGGTATACAGTTTCTTGTTCGCAACTTCGATTTCCTGCAGGGCTTGAGTACGGTAGTACGCCTGATCTGACAGCATTTGGACAGCCTGGTGCAGGGCCCCAACCTCATTTGATAACTTACCAAGGTAAATGCTATTGGCGATACCAAGTCCTGCACCACCAAGCCCTAGTAGGCCAGCTGCAAGCAATCCCAACTGTCGCTTCTGTCGATCGGACTCATCTGTATCCGTTAGCACTTCGGGATGACACAATGTTTGTTGCCTGGCACAAATGGTCTTCACAAGCTCTGCATAGTAGGAAGTGTCTAGTAATCCTGAATAAGCCGCGGCTGTTGTTTCGATAGTTGAACGCAGTTTCTGATACATTGGATGTAAGTGACACTGAAGATTCGTGCGATAGTCGCCGTCAGGCCGGCGCCGTGATCCGAGCAAGTTTGTGATATTGGTATGGACGATGACTGGAAAGTATCTGACACTGTCTGGCACCAGGACCAATCCTGCGGGTTCTTGCACAATGCCGACACCAGTATGTACAACAGTACCAATCCGTCGGAGTTCGCCAGCAAGAAAGTCCGGAGCCTTTGTATCAGCACCAAGAGCAGTTGGTAGACCGCACAAGCCCAAGAAAAGAAACACCGCAAACGAAAGCGAGCGCCAGTTTGGAGGACGCCCTTTCCTTGGAGAAGTCTGGGGCACCCCAGACGTCTCACACACTGGTTCTTCGGTAACCGTCTGAATGCCGACGTCTCGATGCTCAGTTATCCTCGCAGACTGTTTCTCCGACTGCGTAATGGCAGCAGCGCGAAGGTCGTCACGTTCCTGAAGTCTGCGCACTTGTTCTCGAAGCGATTCCAGTTCGTCCGTTGAAGACTGAGCGGAGGACAGAACACCAGGACCTGCATACGCTACAGGTACGTTCGACTGTGCCGGCGGGGGCACAAATGTTGATTCGTCTGTTTGTGGATTCGGAAACCAACCGTCTGTATCAGCTGATCCTGGTACATGTTCGGTGGGAACAGCTGTAGATAGCGGAGGCCACGGGCTGTCGTAGGACTGCGGTCCGTAATACGCGTGCGTGCCACGAGACAGTTGACGCGCGGGCCCTTGACCCTGTCTTCTGTCTGTCGCACCAAAGCGTGGCCCACGGGGAACGTCTGATCCGCGCTGTCTCCGACGAGGGCAGCTGCTGCGGATATGTCCGAGTTGGCCACACTCGTAACAGCGAGGTCCGCTGTCGGAACGTCCCGATGGTGTATGCACCTGTCTGGGTGCAGTCGCACCTCCTTGCATGTGCTGATTTTGACTTCGCAATAACTGCACCAGCCTGGCTTCCAAATTCTGCAAATCTGCTTGTGTAACTGAAGTTGACCCACTCTGAGCATACTGCCCCTCAGCTGGTTGCGCTACGGCGTGCACGTGAGGTCTTGGCTGGCGTTGGTGAGAATCCCAGCGATTATGATGGGAGCCGTGCCTGTTACTGCGATCTCTTTGATGCTGGTCGCGGCGCTGAAAATTGCCGTAACCATAGTGTGAGTGACCTCTGCTGCCGGTGCTTCGATCAAGCCACGGAGCAGTATTATACAAAAAATGGTCCCGGGCTTCTTGAGCCCGTGCTCTGGACACTGCCTCGTCGAACGTTGGGGGTTCTTGGGGAGAAGTTACAAACTGAAACAAACGAGGTAGCAGACCTCGGATAAAATGCTTACGTTTTAGAGTATCCTGTGCTGTTGGATCCATTCCCTGGAAAGCTTCACCGACCAGCCGCTGGATATCGAAAGCATAATCACTTACCGGTTCACTCTCTCCTTGCTTCCGATTCATGAGCAGATCGGCAGCCAAATCGGCTGTAAAACGTGTAGAAAACTGGGCTCTAAGAGCCTGCAATAACAAAGAATAGTCCGCACGGACATTCTGATTCAAACCGTTATAAACAATCTCTGCGGCATTTTTTAGGTAGGAGGGCAGTATGTCCGCTTTGCGAGCTGCAGATGTGATTGCATTTGCAGCGACGTATCGCTCAAACGCCCTCAGCCATTTTTCGAAACTTTCCCCAGGTCTACCGTGAAATGCGCCTGGGGGCATACCTATCCCGGTGACTGTGCTGACTATGCCAGCTGTGGGATCCGGGAGAACAGCCGGATTAGAACCGGATTGCTGTGACTGAGCCATGTTCAACTATAACCCGAAACAATCAAATTTGAATTCAGCAAGTTTTTCTAGGTTTATTCCCTGAGAATTATTATAGCAGACGTTAGCAACTTTTGCCTTGATTTGAGAGTTTGATACTAAGTTAGTAAAGTTGACAGCCTAGCCTCACTGGTACTCCAATTAAGCAGAACAGACACGCATACAGTAATATACAGAGCGACACAAAAACGTAGTTGTACCGTTACACAGTAGAGAAGGCGTGTACAGTGATCAGGGCGTGTCAGGCAAAGGGAAAATCACAAATCCGGAATCAAGCTCTGGAACAGTCTTAACGAATCCCTCGAGTCACAACAGCAACGGGACACGGGATCACCAGGTTTGTTCCACTACCAGATTTGATCACCACAACCAATTTGATCCAGATCAAGTGCGTACCCTACTCGCAGCGCCACTAATGTAGCGCTGCAAGCACGCCACAGGAGGTTACAGCGAATGGCCGATACATCAGAAGTCAGATGACAGCAACCAGTCTTTTAATTAAGCACAACAGCATTAATCCACATGCGTAATTACACGACAGACTTCTTCTAGCAACCCTGAATCAAATGGGTTAAAACCTGAGTTAGTGCTACCAGGCGGCTTTCACCGCCATTCAGTACATTTTAAAGAAGGGGTGAGCCAAGGTGCTCAACAGCACGAGCATCTCACCCCCTCATGAGCGCAAAAGAGGTAAAGGTCCCCAAGGTTCCCAGCCGGTTAGCCCGCACGAGTCGCAAAATAGGTAAGGGTCCCCCAACCTTTTAGCACTAACTCAGATTTTAACCATACGAGCGTCACAGCGTCCTTGAAATACTAACGAAACGTTCTCAACAGAGTCTGTTCGCAAAACTGCCGTAAACTCTCATAGAACATACATTCAAATGTCTAGGTGCACTCAAGAGAATCAACAACAATAAACGGGGGGTACAGTTTCCAATTCATAATAATGCCACTGCTTAATTGGAGTCACTACTCAATTAGTATTAGTTGTTGCCGAATTGCTTGACTGTGCGGCGTTACTGTACATTGATTATGTTCGATTAACGCTGTCTCCGCCAAATCTTAAAGACCCCCTCTCTTTTAAATCTTCCAATATACCCTAGAGAATACACCTATTTTGAAATTTCAATTAGAAATGGGACGCATAGATGCAGTACGAGTGTAAACTGAGAATTCCCAGCGTAAACAAATTTTAAACCCTAAAGCTATTCAACAGAATATGTTCGTTTTTAATACACTGGACGCTACTGGACGCTAGACATTCAATAGATTAAATCCGTATTTCAATAGAGTAGATCCTTCCACTTTACAACACCATATAAGCAGTCGCATAATTAATATTGTATCCGGAAATATAAATTGCAAATTGACATTCAGCCACCGGTTCGCCCTTGTCCCACGGAAACAGACCTTTAGCGTCGAAATGACATGATTTGTGCTTAGCTAAGAATGCGGTACAAAACCAATCAGAAAAGCTTTGTTGTTTTAGGAAACAACGAATCCAAAAGAAGTTATTGGAATTGGGGGGCTTTGCCCACTGGGTGGATCCGAAGTCACTGGTTAGTTGGCTGTTTGTGGTTCTAATAATAATAATAATAATAATAGTAATAATAATAGTAATAATAATAATAATAATAATAATAATAATAATAATAATCTTGCTTGAAATCGCAAAAGCTGATAATTAGAGCATACTTTTTCGCATAATTAAAATTTGTGCGAAATTACCGATTTAGAAAGATAAGATGCTTTTATTAGCTGAATATTTTCTTTTACAAATGCTATCCAACATTCAGGTTTTCAGCCTAAATTTAGCTATTGTATGCAGAGTCTGTATGCAATATACGCGAGCCATTGCACTCGCAGCTTAGACTATTACTATTATATACTGTTACTTGTGAAATAAAACTTTTGTGTTCCCTTTGACATTGGGGAAAAGAAGAAGACATCTTACTGAAAGAAACGAGACTGAAAAAATGCACGTAAATTTGAAAGGCCACGTATTGGGGAAGGAAAGATGGGTCGTAAAGGTAAATTAATAACAGCACAGTGCTGATTTTTATGTGTTTAAGTTTAGCTGGTTACAAGGGATATGGTCTCGGGGCTATGGTTGAGCTTTTCTGTGGAATTCTTTCTGGAGGTCATTGGGGTCCAAATGTGCGCAAATGGCTCACTTCCGACAGAGAAGCTGACCTGGTAAAATAAGTTTTGCAAGTCACTCATTGCTAGCTCTGAAAGAAAGGTAGTAATTGTGTGTTTAGAACAGTTTTGCTGTAGTCTGGCAGTTTCTAATATATACGTATATTTTGTGACGAACTATATATCCCTCTAATTTTATAGGGTCAAGGATTCGTTGCAATTGATCCAAGCGGGTTCGCTCCTGGTTTTGAGGAACGCCTTCAAAGTTTAATGGATGCATTGCGTGGGATGGAAACCGTACGTTTTTTATCCTAATAATGCTACTTTAGGTTCTGTTTGAATGTGAAACAGAGTTGGATCCCAATAGACTACTCAGACCCGGATTCGGGGTAATGTTCCACCTGCATAGACATTTTATAATAATCTTTTCTTTATTATTCCTTTTCAATGCTATGATTGCAAAAATTGGGGAAAATTCGAGCCTTTTCCTAACAATTCAATTAGATCTTTTTGAGCATGTATTTCTATTGTCAAAAGTTAATTCTTGACTCCTGCAAAATTTCGACCAAGAATATAATTCTGCTTTTAGGCTGAAGGTGAAGAGAATGCTGTTCTGGTAGCGGGTGATCCTGAAAGAACTCACATGAAGCTCTGTGATGACGTCAACGCCATTCCATATCATAAAAATCAAATCAAATTTGTGGTACATAATACATATCTTGCATTACATATATTAGCCATGAACATGTTTTTTAAAATATTTAAAATATATCTTCTACTGATTTCCGTGGCTCGCAGATTTTATCGCTTTTGATTATGCTTACTGTTAGTATTATTATCATCATTATTATTATTAATATTATTATTAATATTATTATTATTACTATTATTATTATTATTATTATTATTATTATTATGCTTAATATATATACACGCATGTTATTATATTTATGTAGTCTTATTTTCAGATGGATTTGGCAGCAGAAGTTGGCGTTGCTCCTCCTCCTGTATTTGACCAGAAATAATGGTGCCTAAAACTGCTCATTATTTAATCAGTTGCATTGCACGTGCTCAGTTATTTTTACTATTCATTCTTTAGTGCCCAATGAAGTAAAATGTATGTGTCATTAATTTTATAATATGTTGTCAGTAGTGCTTCCTCGTTCACTGGTCGGTGTCGGTATCTGCACTGAATCTGAAAAATAGCAATAACAATTTATATATATATATATATATATATATATATATATATATATATATATATATATATATATATAATAAAAACAATTTTATGAATTTTATGAGAAACTGTTAAACGAAGCAATTTTCATTCGTTTCATCAAAAAGAGCTAGTTCTACGCAAACATTGATTGCTATACGACTTTCCTACAGGTACCTTCAATTCATAAAGAATAAAGATAACTTAAATAATATTTAATAATTGATGAAATAAGGTGATGAAAAAACTTCTAGTTTTACAAAACATGTTGAGAAGCCCCCCCTCCCCAGATTTCTTAATATATCGGGCATATTACAGGCTTAATACATTAGGAAGCGCTTAATTCCTTATACTCTTCCTATTTCGAACTCTTGGTTTTTGTATGTATTCAGGCAAGAGAGAGTGTTGGAAAAGGAGACATGGTGCTCACCCTTATCAGAATCCACTGTGTTTTCAGCAAAATCATTTATTCTACCCACAAGGCTTTCTCCATCTAACTGGTGTAGTGTGGGTAGATCAATTAGTTTCAATTCCATGACAGGCCCAGGATCTGTGTTATCATAAATTGCCATCGCATCGCTCGTATTCGTGTCTACATTAACCTCAGTGCTAATGTCACTGCGAGGGCTGAGGTGGTAGTTGTGCCTCTCTTCGTTCACAGCGGCTGCATCAAGATTTGGTCCTTCTTCTATCTGTTCAATTTCCTCCTCCATCTCAGTTTCTTCATTAGTCGGCATGGGATTAATCATTTCTTGAGGACTTGAACTAATTTCTTCATAAGGACTCAGCTGGCTTTCAGCTTTCTCGACAGACGGTGATGGTGATCCAATTGCAATTGTCATTGAATTGACTTCTTCTTTTTCGTCTTCTTCTTCGACGTCATTGTACCCAGCATCATAGTTTGAATTTATTTCATCCTTTCCGCCATGCTCTTCACTTTGAACCGAGATTGCAGTAGCCGAGCTAGATTTTCGTGAGGCCTCCTCTACCGACTCATAGGTATTTTCGTTATCTTTCGCAGCATCACTTCGACTGATGCTTTTTGTACTGCTGCTACTGCTGCTACTACTACTGCTACTGCTGCTGTTGGTAGTTTTAGATCCTTCCTTGCTTTTCTGACTGCTCTTGCTTGTACTGGATCTAGAAGAACTGGGTGGATTCTCAGCGTCCCTTTTAACCATCAATTCATCCACAGGCTTTGTCGTTTCTTCAACCTTTCCTATAAATAATTTCAAATTGTATAGAGTAATTTAATTTGTACACTATCGGTAAATTATAGTTATAGTAGCTACAGTGTTTTATATAATGTCTACGCAATTCTGTTAGAAACAATAAGCTCGGTTTAATTGTGTTCCATGGCTCAATCGGTACTTGGACTAGTTAACCAAAGGTTGTGGGTTTAATCCTTACATAGGATTCGAATTTTTCTGATTGCAGGTGTGCCATGGCACTTCTGTCGCTTGTATGCACATAGCCATTGTCACACTCATTGAATATAATTGTAAACAGTGCACATAATGCTAGTATACCGTCATGCAGCTGTGAATCTGAACCGGCAGTAGCATTTGTCGCTTGAACGGGTTGTTGAAATAATTGATGATTGAATGATCTGTATCGATCTATCACGTTATCAAATCGACCATCGATCAAGTCGTCTATTTCATGATCATTGGGAATAAATTCATGACTTGGGCCAGCTAATGGATAGTCTCCGCCATTACTCCATTTTCTTGCTGTTTTCGGAAAAACGCGTTTGGCAAAAGGTCTTTCCAAAATACTCGGCTGGGCGTAACTGAAGTCTCCCTCAAACTCATAGTTTGGAATGCCAAGTTCCTCCAACATATTTGTTAACAAAGTTTCCAAATAACTCTAAAAGCGATAAAAAATTAAAATGACAAATACATAACAACCTACATAGCAAGTAAACAACTGGAACAAATTAATTAGAAATTTGCACCATTGATGCTATTAACTACGGTTTTAAACGATAAGCAGGACAGCATTACCTACCCGTCGGAGCCTGGTTGACCATGTGTGAAGCATAGAGAGCAATAAAGGTCTCATCTCCCTGAAAGTTAAACACAGCGGCTAAAGAGTTTTTCTTGTGTAATTCTGACCCAAAGATCAAGAAACTTTTATTTAACTCTTGCACCAACGCTGCAGTTGCGTGCACTATTTAAATTTTTGAAATAATCAGTCACATACTCACATGTAATAATAAACAGTCAGATCAAATTCAACCAATCAATCAATCAGTCAACAATCAGTAATAATCATCCAACATCACACTACTCCTTATTGATACTCAGGGCTCTGAGAAAAGGTGCAACGTGAGAATACAGCCGTTTTTATCCTGAATCCTTATGATCACACTTTTCAATTTTGTCTCAGCCATTTCCTAGACATCTCAAAATACATACTATACGTCAAGTATATACTTACACATAGGAAAACTTTCTTCTACTTATTATTCTGGACGTAACTTCCTGCAAGAAGCTAACTCCGAGACGATCTTCCAGCCTAAATATATATATATATATATATATATATATATATATATATATATATATATATATATACACATATATTCCAAATAGCTAGTAAATTAATACGTGGAAACAACTTGCAGTGAGGTACAAACAATCGAGAAAACACTTGCAGCTAAGGCAAAAATAATTATAGCTGTAAAGAAAGTAAAATTTCCTACTCGGCATTAATCTGTGGAAGCAGTCTCCTGTCTCTGAAGGCATATCTTGGTTCTTGAGCCAGTGTGGATTCGAAGCTGTTTTGCTGAAGCACAGGAGCTCTTGTTTCAGGCTGACGAAAAGGTGCTACTGTTCTTCTTTCAAACATTGCTGAAGAGGATGTTGCTGTGGAAACTGAAGAACGTTGCCTGGAACGCAATTTTGGAAAAGTGGACGGTCGTTGGTGCAGTTTGCGTTGCTCTGAAAAAGGCAGTTTATAAATGCAGTCAAAACCGCAAGCGCAAAGGAACTCAACTGATTTACGAAACTATCAGCTAATTACTTTGTATTGGGAAGGATAGTAGTGGATATATCATATTTAGAAGCTGAAACTCTGCTTTTAGCAATTTATGTCCAGCAAGTAAACTATATATTCACTAGCTGTATATGTGCAATGTGCGTACTGCGTAGTCGACCGAAACTTCGTGAATGATATGTATATCAAGAGTGCATAATTGCACTATATATAAGAAGAATCTTCTATAATATAAAAGAATAAATTATGGACTCTTGTATATATTTTTTGAATTTTAAATAAGCTGATTTCCCAAAAGGACACAATTCCAATCTATAAAAGCTGCAAACAAATTCTAGCATCAGAAAGAAATTATATATAGGTCAAAATCGTACCGGAAATTGGATTCTTGAATGAAACCGATGCAGCCTGTGGTTTCCTGCGCCTTTCTTCCACCTTGTATATATTTAAAGGAGAAGGTTCAGGATATCGCGGTCCAGCATAATATCGATAATTGACCACCTTCGATGTTTGATCAGTTTTCAATATCCTTGGAAAAAATTTCTGTTGTGGTTTGGTCACATATTTGTCGTCATTAAGTACATCTGCTTCCTGGTAGCGTCGAAAGCGTGGATTAAGCTTAAAGAAACCGGGCAAATTTGTATTTAATTTTATTTAGTTATAAACTATAAAAAGTTTTTTCAAATTGATGACAGGTTTTAGATGGAGTGGGTGGTTGTGGTGGACCAGTAATGCTTGCCGTCGGCATGATTTTCGCCGGCCTCATCGGTCTGGCCGGTTTAACCCGCCTAACCAGCCTGGCCTGGCCTACCTGAGCTGTGCAGAATTATTTATCGGTCTGTCCGACTTACTCATTTGACGCTGAATTATTCATATGTTTTGTTGCACAAGAACTTAAAATAAGAAGCAACAATAGCGAAAGTAATTGCTGATTTTGATATGGAATTTTGGAGAAAATAAGTATGCTCAGGGCCGATTCAGCCGGGCAGGCCGGCTAGGCAAAATAGGCCAGTGCAGCCGGCCAACGGAAATAGTCGGGCAGGTTGGCAATAAACACTATGGGTCAGATCAAAGGCAAAGTTTTCGATCCGCTTCCAAGTCCGATACTTACATAAGTAGTAATAGAGACATCAATTGGGACCAGTTTGGGAGCCATTTTCTTCCCAATTTTTGGGAGCTATTTTCTTCCCTATTTTTGGGAGCCAACTTGATCCCTATTTTTGGGAGCCATTTGTGATTAAGCTGATGTTTGGGTTATGTGATGACTGTGTTTTTGGGATACACGTTTAATCCCAACTTTTGGGAGTCATTTTGATCCCAACTTTAGGGAGCCATTTTGATCCCAATTTTGGGAGCTGTTTTGATCCCAACTTTTGGGAGCTGTTTTGATCCCAACTTTTGGGAGCTGTTTTGATCCATACTTTTGGGAGCTGTTTTGATCCCAACTTTTGGGAGCTATTTTGATCCCAACTTTTGGGAGCTGTTTTGATCCCAACTTTTGGGAGCCATTTTGATCCCAACTTTTGGGAGCCATTTTGATCCCAACTTTTGGGAGCCATTTTGATCCCAACTTTTGGGAGCTGTTTTGATCCCAACTTTTGGGAGCTATTTTGATCCATACTTTTGGAAGTTGAATCCTAATTTTTGAGTGACCATTTGCATCCCGTGATAATCAGAATATTGTGTAAAATCTCTTGTTTTGGCTCAGATAATGAAAATTCTTCGAAGAAAAGGTCTAATACGGTCGTAATATGGACGTTCAGCACTGAATCTCCTATGTTCATTTAATGTTCACAACTTTGGGAGGTGTTAACGTTTATGAAACCTATACTGTTTATGCAGCAAAGTTGATTGATCTATCAATTTGTTTTGCGAAGTTGTGAAATATTACCTGAAGTTGTGAAATATACCAGAGATTCAGTCAAGATGTCAACAGAAGGTGCAAGCGGTAAGTCTCTTTAAATGCAAAAGTGCTTTGAATGTATTGACAGAATTGAATGTAATGTATTTGGATAAAATGATGCAAATTCTGTGACTACCAATTTTTATTTCAGAAACTCAGCAGCCTGTGTGTCCTCTGTGCCCGCAACGATTCACACTGCTACACAACCTGCAGAGACACCTACGGAAGAAACATCGAATGGAATACCGTACCTTATTCCCCAGGAAGAATAATCACACTTGTTCCATGTGCTCTCAGACATTCACGAAGTTGAAGAACCTAAACAGACACGTGAAGGAACAACATGGCGGTGCAGGATCCTACAAATGCGACCAATGTATATCCCGTTTCCTCAGAAAAACCCATTTCCTCAGAAAGTCCCACCTAATCCGTCACATCGACCGAAAGCACGGCGTACCAACAACTCAACAGCCACCGCCAATGAAAACTTCAACTCCGACGCCAGCTACCACTGAATCACTTCCAGTTGGCCCACCCAATCAGGATGATATCCACTAAACAAGACACACGACAACCTTCCAAGTTACAACTTCCACTTACCTTATCTGTGCTATTGTGTGAATGACAGTTATTGTGGAATTGTATATATAAATAAATACATGTAAATAAAGTGTGAAGGAGTTAGTTCTTCGTGAAGCAATAGGCAAAAGTTAGGTAAACAAAAGGTTAGGTCAGGTTAGAACATTAGTAATAAGGAAATGCAACAGATTTGAATTTCATGAAGCAACAAACAACAAACAAATTAGTTTACATTTACTATTACTCCATGAAGTTAGCAGTACATTTGTTTGAAAAAAGCTGACATTTTAAAATGGAGATATTACAAAAGGCTGCTTTTAAAAATTTTGATTTTACATAAAGTTAATATGACACCAAATGTACACTGATTTTTACAAATCACTGATACATACAAAACCTTCGGGTGATGATCATCACATTGTGATGTCTAATGCAGCAAGCAACAACAACAACAACAACAACAAATATACACTCTTTATGAAACCTGATAAAGGTATGCAGCAAAAATAGTTGATTAGGAAGTAAGTGATGTCTTGAGGTTACTGGTATTAAGTTACCAACTATTCAACCACCATGGAGAACATTGATTTGGAATTGTTTTGCGAGAAACTGGAGCCTATGCCAGTGGCAGACTTCATGGTGGAGTATCATCGGATCACCAGCTACTTCCGAGAATCCATCAAGACTAAACTCAGATACGATGCAGCCCTTGACCTCCTACTGAGACTGAAGCAATGTGAAGTTTCCACAACCTTACTTCACGAAGCCTTGATGCAGACCGATCAGCACGACTTGGCGAGAGAACTTGACTGTGAACGACTACAGAAGCGAGTCACCTGGAAACTGTATTCGGAGACTCATGGTCTAACATTCCAATGTCGGAAGACGTTCCCAACCGTTCAATTAGCACGACTCGACGCAGTGATGGTCCTTACGTCCTTAAAATGTAACAATCGAACAGTATTCATTACTGAATGGTTAGGCGATTACGTTGGAACAACATGGATAATTCCAGAATGGTTTGTGTGCCCATGGACTCATAAAGACTGTAAACATCAAACTACTGTAATGTACAATAAACAAATGTCTGTACTGTGAGTATACTGTACGAAATGTATTGAACATACATTAAAGTTGGATACTTATGACAACATTTCTGACTCTAGTTGATCTAGGATATTGTAGATAGCTTGAACATGACGTCGATGCTTTGTCTGAGCTCTTAAGACTCTCAGTTTATCTCTGACGGCATCAATTTCTGGGATATGAGGTCTTGGTGGCAATCCACACACACCTCTTAGCGTCTGTTCGTCCATGTGACATAGCTCATTGTATGCCATAAGCGATACTTGGTCAACTGCTTCTCTGTAAGTAGTGAGAATTGGGCTAGTCCAGGTTTTACAACCAATGACCATAACAACTGCCCATCGCCCGGTGGTCCAGATTCGAACACAAGGGGATTGGCGAAGCGTCTTTTGCAAGAACTCGTTCAGTTGACTCCGCATGACTGGGTACTACCTTACACACCGCAGTGCCTTCTTATTAATTAAAGCTCCAGTATCAATTAGGTCAGACTCTTTTCTCGCACCAGTGAGAATAACCTTTCCCGTATGGAAAATCAGCACTGTAATGCCCAATAGTTTACACGTGAGGCCATTAAATAGCTCTGGTTCATAACAAGCCTTGTTCCCCAGAATATCGTACAACAACCTTAGATCGATAAATTTGCCAATGTCAAAGGATCCAACAAGGTTTACCACCTTAGCCTCACCAGTTAAACCAACACAAAGACAATTCGCAAGTGACGATATACACTGGTTTGCTCTTTCCACGGACTTGCAACCAAGGCAAATGAAACTTCCGCTGGTAAATAGTTGAAATGTTGCTTCTTGAAACTTTAGACTACCACCAATAAATCCTCTATAAAGCTTGATATTATTAATAGTTGATAAGTGGAGGGTCGTTGCAAAACGCCCACTAAGTACAACATTAACAATTTTCATCTCTAATACAAACCTCTTCTTATTGATGTGGAATACTAAAGTCTCACAACACGTTTACAGTAAGCACGGGAATAAGGCCTGTACTCGAACTGCCTCCAGATTCTATGGTAGTAAGAAACACATAAAAAGCTTGTTGACGAGTACAGTACAGAATCCCGACTATGGATACTGGATCAGTTTCCCAAGAAGATCAATCCTGTTTAAAAAATTTCAAGCACCAATTGGTCAAAAAAGCTCCGTTTATAATGACATGCCTTCTTATAAAGTTTTTGTTGTCTACGATTGTATTAGTGATTTTATCATCACAGCATACCCAGTGTAAACTGCCCACTCTAAACCAGTCATTGTCAACGGAGAACATGATATTTATTCACAATGGGTGGAATGAACATATGATTTCCATCAGCAAATTCCATGAGATCCGCCAGTTCATTTACCAATGCCTCAATTTCCAATGCCCAAATTATATTCAGGCAGCAATTCCATGCCCTTATCAGTCCTTATTTGATGAAACCATACTATGTCTGGATCAGGATAAGCGTATACTCAGTGGATTTATTGGTCCTGTCAGTGTCACAGCAGATCAAATCTACGACCTCTACAGTCAATAAGAAGGATCTCTGTGTACCACCTGTATACCATCCCTATCTACCAACCTACATCATGTATACTGCTCTTAAACAGCTCATTCGGCTCAGCCATTATCACAGGCGCAAATGCAGAAGGTGGCCAAAGCAAAAGATTATCATTTCGATTCCTGGTATTGGATGGCGACGAATTTTGCACGCAGATATGATGCTTTGCCTCGGAACAGCCAGATTTAGTACAGGAAGATTTCAACCAAGGAGAGGAAGCTTTCAAGCAAGAAGATTTCACAAGCCTATCAGAAAAGCCACAAGACTCGAAAAGCCTGAAGAAACACAAGAAGAAATGCCAAAAGAAGAAGAAATGTGTGAAGAAATGAAGGAAGAAATTATTGACACTGACGAAATAATAAACTCTATGCTATGTGATGATTGATGCGTGGTATTGTCAATAAATACTGATAAATACTGAATAATAAATACTTATATAAGCAGGTTTTAGATAGATGGAGAGAGTTAAGACGCCAAAGTTTCAACACCCGTTTACATGTATTGTAGCGGCTCCTACTAAGGCAGGCAAGACTACATTTGTATCCCGACTGGTAGAACATGCATCAGAGATGATATCAGAACCTCCAGATAAGATCATATGGTGCTACACTGAGTGGCAAGATGCATATGAAAACTTACCCCAAGTTGAGTTTGTCCAAGGATTGCCTGAGCTAGACACGTTAAAAACAAAGGATACTAAAATATTGATCCTAGATGACCTAATGAGCGAGATTAAGCGACAACCTAACCTAGTCCAGTTATTTACCCGTGGATGCCACCATTGGTCCTGTAGTGTTATAAACATTACCCAGGACATCTTCTACGACAGGCAGCGGACAAACAGGATAAATAGTCAGTACATTGTCCTCATGAAAAATCCAGCAGATAAGCTAACTCCAATGAACCTAGCAAGGCAAATGTACCCTGGTAGAGTGAAGGGTTTTATGGAAGCGTTTGATCATGCTACTAACCGACCACACGGATATTTACTGATTGACCTAGATCAGAACACACCAGAAAAGATCCGTCTACGAGGTCATATTTTCCCAGATGATCCATATACTGATGTGTATTCCATAAAAACTCAACCTGAACAAAACAGTTAGCCATGGATCGTTTTGAAAGAAATATCGATACATTGCGACTACTGTGCAAGTGTAAAAGCCGTAAACAGAGAGACGCTATTGTCTTGCACGGGAGTCCTGATCTTATAAAGAGTATTTGCGATTGTGCAGAAAACGTACTTTCCGGAAACGTTGCAATATCCAAAAAGGATAAAGATAAATTGGCACGCTATAAGCACGCCCTAAGAGCTCTACGCAAGAAACGCATCAGTCTTAAGAAAAAGAAGAAGCTCATAGTGCAACACGGTGGATTTTTACCAGCTCTTCTCGGACCTATTATTGGAGTAGTGAGTGGACTGCTTGGGAATCTCATAAGATAATAAAAACTGACACTGATAAACTAGACAGCAACGATGGAATACTCAATACTAGTAAAGCCTGACTACTTTGACGAACATACAAGGGTGTTGGAGAAGGAAGCCAGCAATGTCCTTCAGTCGAAGCTACCGTCAGATATCAAGAGTAAACTGTTTAAGCAGGCAGACTACAGGCGTCGAATACTGCGAGACAAACCGCTGGAACTGTCATTGAAGTCACCTGCAAGGCCAGATATAGTATCGACCTTACCTCCAACATTACAACAGAAAGGACGTCAGCTAATTGAACATATCATGAACATACCTGGACTTAAGGTCAACAGCAGAGGAGAAATAGAGTATCATGGTCAACCAATTGTAGGCTCGAGAATATACGACCTCATTCACGACTTCATTCGCAACAGACCAAGTCAACCACCCGCTATTGGATGGCAAACATTAGCAAAAGCATTAAGGGACAGTAATGTGCCCCGAGAACTGGTCGGAAATCAACAACGTTGGCAGTACATAAGTACACAAACAGGTCAAGGAATCAGGACAGCCCTCAAGAGGTTAAAATGGAGACGACACTAGAGAACAATGCTAATGGTAATGCTAATAATGGTAATGACAATAGGACTAATGCCGCCTTGGAAAAGATTTACTATAATCCTCAAAGTCCTGCAGCATTCGGTGGAATTGATCGGGTTTACCAGGAGGCAAAAAAGCAGGGAATCTCCAAGTCCAAGGTCAGTCGGTGGTTGGAGAAACAGTACACTTACAGCATCCACAAACCAGTTAGACACAGATTCCCAACGCGGAGGTATCAGGTGGCCGGTATCGATGACTTATGGCAAATAGACCTGGCAGATATGGTATCAATAGCAGAGAAAAATGACGGCTACAAGTACCTATTCAACTGTATTGACGTCTTCTCCAAGTATGCATGGGTGATCCCAGTTAAAAGCAAGGGTGGTCAAGAGATGACTAGAGCTTTTCGTAAGATACTGGCAGATGGCAGACGACCACAACACTTACAGTCAGACAGAGGTAAAGAGTTTCTTAACAAAGATTTCCAGTCACTCCTCAAGGCTAACCACATCAACTTCTATACGTGCAATAATCCAGTGATCAAGTGTAGTCTGGTTGAACGATTCAATCGCACTATTAAGACAAAGATATGGAAATACTTTACAAAGACCAGATCGTACAGGTACATTGACGACCTCCCTCAACTCGTCGAAGGCTACAACAATGCTCGCCACAGGAGTATTCGTATGACACCAGTGGAAGCGTCAAGGCCTGAAAATATGGAGGATGTCAGAGCAGCACTACAACCAGAAACTCCTACACCAACTAAATTGCGGGTCGGAGATATGGTCCGAATCAGTAAGACTAAAGGTCTGTTTGAAAAGGGGTATTTGCCTAACTGGTCAGAAGAATTGTTCCGCATTCGAAAAGTTAGCAATGGTATGTACCTCCTGGAAGACTATGGTGGTGAAGAGGTGATCGGTGGTTTCTATGAACCTGAGGTACAAAAGGTTGATGAACCAGACACATATTGGGTAGAAAAGGTAATAAAAACAAGACATCGAAAGGGTCGTAAAGAGTATTTTGTCAAGTGGCTTGGATACCCTGACAAGTTCAACAGTTGTGTTGGATAACTGAAGGCAATGGATTTCTACCTATATCTACCCAGTAATACTGGTGACTATGCAACAAACGAACTTCACAATTTCCGTGTCAAACTTCCTCATCGAGTAGACCTTGAAGGTGAATGGGAGGTGGCACTCGTGGAACTAGGATATCCGGTTACCTGGTTCAATGTAGGAAATGAACAGGATGCAAAGATTAGGGTGAGAGTCGGAAAGAAAACATTCAAGGGTCATATACCTCTAAACAACTATGAATCTGTCCATCAGTTGTGCGATGCCATTAACTATACCCTTGAACTGACCAAGAAAATAAATTGTGAATTGGCATATGATGAATTGCATCGACGAGTTGGCCTTAAACCTACCACTCTGGATGAAGAACCTGACTTTAAAGCACTCCATTTCAGTCCACAATTAAAATACATGCTGGGTTTTGCAGATACCAAGGTTGTACCGAAACAGAAGACTGAATCGCCACCCAGGTATGCCGTAGCCAAAGGAGCTCCTGATCTAAAGGGTGGTCTCTATTCCCTATTCATCTACTGTGATGTAGTTGCACCGCAAATGATCGGAAACACTATAGCAACAATCATTCGTGTTGTCAGCATTGAAGGACGCCACAATGATACTATTGATCGGATATTCAATAATCCTCACTATATACCGGTGCTAAGAAAAGAGTTTGACAGCATTGAAATACATATAAAGGACGATCACGGAAAGGCGGTAGAGTTTGAATACGGAAAGGTCTTTGCAAAACTACATTTCCGCAAACGACGATGATTCTATACCTTACAGGGAGCAGTGGTGAGTTTGAGACTCAATTGGCTCATCCACTACATTTACATGGCAGGTGGTCAGTTGCAATGATTGACTTTATTTATCCTCACACGTGGAAAGCCATTAATTCTAGTGCAGACACATTCATTATTGTCCTGTTTGATGACAAGTTACGAAAGGTGGCCAATATACCTAGGCGGAGATACTTTAACCTCCACGACCTAATGAATACCGTGAACCTCACCATTCAGTCTATGCTCAATGAACGTCAGGAATCACCTCCTATACGTTTCGTCTACGATCAAGAAAAGGATAGGGTTTACCTAGACTTATACGAGAATCCAGAACACCTTGAAAGACCTAACTTTGGTTTTGTCCAGTTCGCTCCTACCATTGTACGCATGCTTGGCTTCGACTCACAGAATGATTCAAGCAGTTGAGCACCAGTAGATAATGTGAATAGGGATGCCATTAGGAGTAAAAAGTTCTACGCACAACGTCCACCCTGCCTCAACTACCACTATCTTCAAGTCCATTGTGATATCGTGAAAGAACAACTGATTGGCACGACTACCGGTAATATACTAGGAATAGTCAAGGCAGGTGATGAGTACGGAGATACGATACAACACTCTCCTGAACCCCACTACGTTCCAGTGAATAAGCATGTGATCAATAGCATTAAAGTCCATATAAACAATCATATTGGTAGGAGAGTTCATTTTGATTATGGTAGTATAGTTATAAAGCTTCACTTCAAGAAAGACAATGAGGACGAGATATCATCCAGAAACCGTTGAAGACTGGCACCTACACCTAGTTCAGACAGGTTCTGGTTTCTATGCCGGTCAACGGTATCAGAGAGGAGACGGATTAGGCAGTCTTCTGAGAGGGATTGGCAGGTTTATTTGGCCAGTCATACGCCGTGTTGGTATGGAGGCAGGTAGACAGGCCTTTCAGACTGCAGGAGACGTAGCCAGGGATTACCTAAACAGAGGAGAGGATCCAAAAGAGTCACTGAAACGGCATGGGAAGGCAGCCATCGGACGTCTACTTGAGAACAGTGGGAAGGCAATACAGCAAGGTGAAGGTATTGGATCCAGACCATATAGACGACGAGTTAAGAGACTAAAGCGAGACATCTACAGCCCATAAAAACCCACCACCGTATGTAATCATGATAATATGCTAACAATCACTTCAATGGCTAAACAGGTTGATGAAAAGTCTATGCCGGGCTTTAAGTCCGAAATGGATCTCTTCTCACTACCTCCTACTCAGGTTAGTGTGGAGAGTGGTTATATGGCAGAAATATATCCTCTAAATCCTGTAACTAGTAATGGACCATACCTATTCCTCGTACCAAAGGATTCCTACATGCTTGACCTGAACCGGAACTACCTATACCTAAAGTTAAGGATTACTGATAGTGATGGGAAGGCAGTAGCAAAGGCAGCCGATGGTAGCATTTCAGTAGCACCCATCAATTTGCTAGCAAAGACATTCATTAGGCGACTAGTGGTCAAACTATCCGATAAGGAAATTTACAATAGTGGAGACCTTTATCACTATGGAGCGTATCTAGAGACTATTGCCAACTTTGGAAAAGAAGCAAAAACGTCTCACCTACAGAGCAATCTATTTGCAAAGGACAGTGATTTCAACGATATCTCCACTACTGCAGCTAAGCATAGAGGGATTCCATTCACTGATGGTCGATATGTAGTGGTGGCAGGACCTTTGCATTGTGATTTATTCAAGCAAGATCGATACCTTCTGAGTGAGTGTCAGTTGAGTCTAGAATTACACCGTAACAGTGACGACATACTACTACAGTCAGCAACCAGTGGTTATAAGATTGTTGTAGACGATATCCGATGGTGTGTATGGAAAGTAAAGCCTCAAGACTCTCTTACCATGGCAATTGAGGGTGTACTAAGAGATCACGAGACAGCAAAGTATCCCATCAGAAGGACTAAACTGGTCACCAGGCATATCGCACCTGGAGTACAAACAGTAGTGGAAAACTCAGTATTCACTGGTCAACTCCCTAGAAGGGTCCTAGTGGCAATGGTCAAGTCAGAGGCATTCAATGGTAGTCAGAAGCATAACCCCCTTGAATTCCAACACTGTAATGTCAATGAGATTGCCCTCAAGTATGGTGATGAGTTTGTACCAAAACAACCAATGAAAATGGCTTGGGACAAGTTCCAGTACACGATGCCTTTCATATACCTCTACGAAGGCAACGATATGGCAGGATCAACTAAGGGTGCAGATATTTCCTACGAAGATTTTGCCAAGGGATACACTATATTTGCCTTTGACCTAACTCCCGACAACGTAGATACAGGGGCAATGCAACTCATCCGGGAAGGAGACGTATCACTAAGGATGCAGCTAGAGAAGGCCCTCCCTTCAGCAACTTATCCTCAAGGTGTCGAAATCATTATATACGGCGAATTTGATAATCTCATATCAATAGACTACAATCGGACACCATTCTTTGACTACGCACTATGAACACCCAGGAAATCTACCAGACTCTAATAAAGGATTGTCGAATTCCCCTCCTTGGAGTATTTGCGTGTGATGAACTACCGCCATACCACCATGGATGTCTTGTTGCTAACACTGATGAAGCCAATCAACCTGGAGAACACTGGGTTGCAATGTGGTTAGAGGATAATGGAGTGGAATATTTTGACAGCTACGGACTACCACCTTTACTATTCACTGACTTCATTGGCAATAGACAATTACAGTATAATGGCATTCAGCTACAAGACTTCACTACTGATGTTTGTGGAGAGTACTGTATCTACTTCCTTCATCACCGAGCTAGAGGCAGATCATTGGAATCCATTGTCAACTATCTCAGGAAACGCAGTGACACTAATGATAACATTGTCAAGAACTATGTTGATAGACTACGAGTAAGACTATCTCCAACTCCAAAATGTCAGAAATCCCATAAAAAGTACCAACAATAAGTTATTGAATAAAAAGATAGACAACATGTTCCAACTTATACTAGTGACCCTTTTTACCGTAGTGTCTTCAATTAACATTACGGAGACAGAGTACGGTATTGAACTATCTCACAACAATGTTACTACTCTATTGGCCAGTGATAGTCTTTACCATCGCTTGGCAGATTGCAGTCTACATCTATGTCGTGAGGGTGATCTAAGTCATCGATCTAATGCCTGTCCCTATGTTGAATGGGATCAATGTTGGGAGTACTGTTACGACACTGACAGACGCCTTCAGTCTATCCATGATAAGATGACCGACTTCAAAATAGACAACACCAGTGACCTCAGCTATTTACGTGGTGCACTCAGGGAATATTATCAGTAAACTAATGTTGTATAATGTATGTTCAATACATTTCGTATGTATCAGTGTTTGGAAGATGAACGTTTAGTAAAAATCAGTGTTTTGCAAAATCTAAATTTATAAAAGCAGCCTTTTGTAATATCGCCATTTTAAAATGTCAGCTTTTTCTCTAATGTTAGCATTTTACAATGTCAAACGTTTGTAATATTCGCTTATTGTCAGCTTGCTTTGCATGTAGTTCTAACTTGAAGTACAGCTAACTTCATGGTAAATCTAAGCTAATTGTGTTTCGTGAAATTCAAATCTATATTGCATTTCCTTATTTCGACTAACTTGACCTAACCTAACTTTTGCCTATTGCTTCACGAAGAACTAACTCCTTTACGATTTATTTACATGTATTATTTACATACAATAACTGTCATTTGCACACACAGTATCCACATCAACCAATGGGATAATATAGCATACAATACACAGTTACTAACATATTTGTTACGCTGTCAACAACATATTTCGAATTAGGGCGTTGTTGTTGTGCCCACTCAAGTACATCCATGCCTTCAATGTCATCAATGAGTTTAGTCAAGTCTTTTCTGTTGCCAATTAGTCTAGGCATCTCGAACAGGTTGGTGTTGTTGCTGGCATAGTAGTATATCTGTTCGTCGGTTGTTTTGTCTCTGAGGATGAATCCGAATGATATGTTCCATTTCCCTTTGTACTCCTGATTAAGGAATACTCTCTTTAGGTTGTCTCCAATCGCATCTAGTCCTTCCAAGCGGAAGTTGTAAGTTCGCATGAATTTCTTCGTCATGTGGTGATGGGTACGAATTCTTGCCCAATTCCTGGCGTAGATGTCATCCTGAACGGGTGGTTCAACTGGATCTTCAGGAAGTGACCCTTCTGACATCTCTTCTGTCGGTGGTTGTTCGGGTGTTTGAGGTTCTGTTGGTGGCTGTTCCGGTGGTTGTTCAGGCTCTGTTGGATGTCGTTGTTTCGATGCTGGCTGTGGTTCACAGGTGTGTTCCGTGAGGTAGGCTTTTCTGAGGAAGGTTCTCCCACATTGATCGCATCGATGAGTGTTTGACTCGCCATGTTGTTCTTTCATGTGTCTGTTCAAGTTTTTCAACAGCGAGAATGTCTGATAACATTCGGAGCACATGCGGTCATTCTTCCTGGGGAACAAGGTACGGTACTCCATTCGATGTTTCGTCCGAAGGTGTCTCTGCAGGTTGTATAGTAATGTGAATCGTTGCTGGCACAGGGGACACACAGGCTGCTGAGTTTCTGAAATAAAAATTGGTAGTCACAGAATTTCCATCATTTTATCTAAATACATTACATTCAATATTGCCAATATACATTCAAAGCACTTTTGCATTTAAAGAGACTTACCACTTGCACCTTCTGCTGACATCTTGACTGGATCTCTGGTATATTTCACAACTTCAGGTAATATTTCACAACTTCACTTCAGGCCAACAAATTGATAGATCAATCAACTTTGCTGCATAAACAGTATAGGTTTCATAAACGTTAACACCTCCCAAAGTTGTGAACATTAAATGAACATAGGAGATTCAGTGCTGAACGTCCATGTTACGAACGTATTGGTAGATGACTTGACCTTTTCTTCGAAGAATTTTCATTATCTGAGCCAAAACAAGAGATTTTACATAATATTCTGATTATCACGGGATGCAAATGGTCACTCAAAAATTAGGATTCAACATAACTTCCAAAAGTATGGATCAAAATAGCTCCCTAAAGTTGGGATCAAAACAGCTCCCAAAAGTTGGGATCAAAATGGCTCCCAAAAGTTGGGATCAAAATGGCTCCCAAAAGTTGGGATCAAAACAGCTCCCAAAAGTTGGGATCAAAACAGCTCCCAAAAGTTGGGATCAAAATAGCTCCCTAAAGTTGGGATCAAAACAGGCTCCCAAAAGTTGGAATCAAAATAGTTGGGATCAAAATGGCTCCCAAAAGTTGGGATCAAAACAGCTCCCAAAAGTTGGGATCAAAACAGCTCCCAAAAGTTGGGATCCAAATAGCTCCCAAAAGTTGGGATCAAAATGGCTCCCAAAAGTTGGGATCAAAACAGCTCCCAAAAGTTGGGATCAAAATGGCTCCCAAAAGTTGGGATCAAAATAGCTCCCAAAAAAAACTCCAAATTATCAATGCCCCAAAAGTTGGGATCAAAATAGCTCCCAAAAGTTGGGATTAAAAGTGTATCCCAAAAACACAGTCATCACATAACCCAAACATCAGCTTAATCACTTGGAGAAAAATGGCTCCCGAAAAAGTGGGATCAAGTTGGCTCCCAAAAATAGGGAAGAAAATAGCTCCCAAAAATTGGGAAGAAAATGGCTCCCAAAGTGTGCTCAATTGATGTCTCTATTACTACTTTGCTAGTCGGTTAGTATGACCACACTTAATGGAAACAGATGGAAAGCAAGCAAGGCAACGCTACTTAGTTCCGTTCGTCAATATCTATTTGCATAGGAGGTAACTACTGTTCTCCTTTTCTATACAATTTCCATAGTGAAACTTTGCAGGACACTTTCGCTTATAGCCAGAGAAGGTGAGACTTAAGAGCTGAGTGACATAGTAATACACAAACTACGTAGCTCATTAGATGGGTTTTATGTGTAATACTTTAACGAAATAATTTTTACTTTCGGTGGGCATCAAAACAAAGACAAAGAGCTCTTAAGGGGGGGGGTCCGTTTTTTGGTCATTTTCTCGACTTTCTCCGATCTCGCTGATTTTACATATTTTATTGTCCAAACGGTATATTTTAACGAATTTTTAAATTTAAAGTTATAAGTCTTACGGTTATTGAGTAATTTCACCTCAAAGTTGAGATTTCATGTGTTAAACATAGGAAATTAGAAAAGTTGTCACTTTTTCACGTGTTTCAGTATTAAGAATTTTTGAAGATTAAAATTTGAACTGATGTGAAAATAAATACTTCAAAAATTCATAAAATTTTTTAAAGACCTAATTTAAAATTCTCATTCCTACAAATCACAGTTCGGAAACATGGAATTAATATGATATAAAGCTTGAACGGATTCATTTTGCCATTCGTGAGATTTCTCTGGCGCACGCGAAAAAGTGACAACTTTTCTAATTTCCTATGTTTAACATATGAAATTTCAACTTTGAGGTGAAATTACTCAATAACCGTAAGACTTGCAACTTTAATTTTAAAAACTCGTTAAAATATACCGTTTGGACAATAAAATATGTAAAAATCAGCGAGATCGGAGAAAGTCGAAAAAATGACCAAAAAATGGACCCCCCCCCCCTTTAACAGAATAAAACTATGGAACACTATCACTTGCACCAAATGCCAACCAAACAGGCTAAATATGCTCCGTTTTAGTAGTGTATTTGACAAACCTACGGCCTGTCTTGAAATTATGCTGCCAAATCAGTGGACATCTGTTGCCCTTGCCATTGTTTCCCTTTGTGGTATGCCTTGCGAAGACGTGTTCAGGTGGGAGGTAGAGGCTCCCAATATATATAGGGAGGCCCCGCAGGCCGCTAACGAAGAAGAAAATATTCCTGCAGCTGCTAATCTTATTGCTCCTACATTAAGGTTAAGTTAACTGAATTCTCATAAAGCAGTAACTGAGAATTTATTTAAGAAACTGAAGCAATAATAATATAGTTTCAATATTTTGGAAAATTAATGTCAATTTCGTTGGTCCAGGCCTCCAGCCCTCCAATAATGTCTTTCACTTCAACAGGGATTCCAATATTTGCTGCTGATAAGTGTTTTCGCAAAAGCAACGTAGCAATCTGAGAATCGTTTCCACGATGGCATACAAAATAGCCTGAAACCATTATCAAACTCAAATGTATGGATGCGGAGGGGAGTTAAGCAGTACAATAAGCATCAGAAACCATTACAAAATAGTAACAGCCGCTAGTGTGAGTCTTGTTCACATCTACAAACAAATTCCAAAACAAGACTCCAAAATGTAGCTTAGTTTATACAGACAACCAGACGTGTGCAGGAGGCGGAATTTGGGGGGGGGGGGGTGAACCGGCGGCCGAAGGCCTCCGAAAAGCAGAATGTTTCCGAATTTTTGCCCAAAAAGCCGGTGAAATCCGCATTCTGGAGATGACTCATTAGTTATCAATTAGCAACAACCTGCTGAAGACAGAACACTACTACATAACGCCTACGGACGCAGCTTAAATTACCAATTAACTAAACGTACAATGCCGAGCAGAGGCCGCATTCAGCAGCTGTTCCACCCGAGCTAGGCCTTCGGCGGTTTCCATTTCCGTCAAAGGAAAATCTAAAAAATTAGGTTAGTGCAAAGGACAAAGTGTCCGCGAACAGTGAAGAATATATTTTTAATCGTCATAATAACAGCTACAAAGAGTGTACAATAGATAAAAATGTGACAAGAGACAGGCTATCAGCTGAAGAACCATGCAATGTACCCTACCACCCCCGCAATTGCGTACCTAGTGAGTGAACTCGTCCGCAAAATGTACGTAAGATAGAAAACACAGCGACCCTTTTTGTCCACATTGTGTTTGTTTCTAGGTTTAAAACAGGGTATTTTTACAGCCCCCCCCCCCCGAAATTGACCTTCCACCCCGAAAATACCGTCCCCCCCCCCGAAATCACCCCCCCCCCGGATTTTGGGCTTCCCCCTTAATGAGGTCTACATTTTTTCAAAAATCATCAAATTTTCAAAAATTTTCCGGTTTCGCCGGAGATTTTTTGTAAAAATGGTTTAGCTTAAATCCTGGCGTTTTTGAGAACTTTTTGTGTTTCACCGTGCAAAATACGCCAAAAAATACCATTTTTGGCTCATTTTGCAAAACATCTCCCCCCGCCGAGCTCGGGGGGCCCCCGGGAAAAAATCCCTAAAAAATACCCTGTTAAATGCAGGGACGTCTGCAGAAATTGCTAGATGTACTAGCCAGCCACTAAATCGCGGGAGTGGTAGGCCGTTAGCGTGCAGAGCATGGTTCAGCTCTTCAACAGCTGTTAGCTGCTGTCACACTCTCGTTTATTATGTACTCTTCTAGGCTTATTCTAGGGAATTTTTCTTGGGGGGCTCTTTGGGGGGCACTCGGGGGGGAATCATTCTTGGGGGGGCGAAAATTTTTCAAATTTTTTTCTAAAAACATGCTAAAAATAGCGCTGTTTTTATAGTAATCCCCAAAAAATTTCATTTTTAGTGCAAAAATAGCGCTATAGGCAAACATCGACTAAAAATCTCCGGCGACGCCGGCAAATTTTTGACGATTTGGCCTTCTGAGCGATTTTTTCAGGGCAAAAGTTGGTACCAAAAGGGGCACCCACTTTTTTTGGGGGGGGCGATTTGGGGGGAAGGGTGTTTATGGGGGGCCCACCTCCCCCACTAGAATAAGCCCAGCTCTTAAAACAACTCAGGATGGCTGCAGCAGACGTACTACAAGAATATGGCATCTTTTCCGCACAAACTATAAGTAATTTCATGTGAAACAATACTTTATATACCTACTTTGCATTATAATATACCGGAATTTTGGATGTAGAATCATTTGTAGAAATTAAAGGAAGACTTGGCATAAAAATAGAGGCAACCAGAATTTTTCACAGGGGGCCCCTGAAATTGACCTCCCCAGAAATGTCTCCTCCCGAAATCCCACAATCCCGGAATTTTTGCTTCCCAAGATTTTTTAGCTTTCCAAAACGTTTGCCAAAACAGGTCACCCAGTCAGTTAATCAGTCAGAATCGATCGATCGGAACCGATCACAAAATTCAATCCATGAAACGAATAATTCAAATTGGGTAACTTAAGAGAACTGACTCCGGTACGATATGACACGGTTTGAGTGGAAAATTCGCAAAAACTAACCATAAAAATTTATAAAAAAATTGATTATTGCTCCAGTAGCCGGAAGTACACTATGCCAAGTCAAGTCAATCTCTAATGATAATATTAGGACGATTTTGATAGATGATTCCTACTAATTGATGGGTCGAAAGGATCTCCATTGTGACATTAGCGACCTTAACCCTTTCAGTGCCAGCCCGTCATTTGACGGGGTCTGGCACTGTTTACTAGTGCCGACCCGTCATATCACGGGTCGTACCCAATGTTTACGCCCGGGACAATTTTTCAGCAGTTTCTTAGTCATAATGGGACTATGACAAAGGCTTTGTTCCCCACATCCAAACAGATGCTTAGAACAACGTTGCCTTATAATCGCTAATTGTTCAATTATAAAGGTACACAGTTGATTCATGCCAAATTTAGAGATGCCACAATTCGCAGTCAGTGTAGTGTAGGCTTCAACAAATGCAACCAGAAATTAAAATACCTTAAAACTATTTTGCATTACTAAAACAAGATAAATACTCACTGATTGAATTTGGTAAGGAGCAAATCTTATATTCGTGAGCGGGACGAACATCGATTAAAACAAACGGAGTGGCTGAGGCGTTTTCATCACCGGAAGCAACTTTGGAATATTCAGAGACTGCAATTCTGTCACTATTCGGAATCAAATTCAAGGATTCAATCTGAAACTTAAAATTACAATGACAAGCTGTAGTTTCAACCGATCATTACCTAAACAAGTATAGTTATTAAAACAGTCATAATATTACTACTTAAAGCAAAAAGAAGCATATTATATTGAAGTATTCAATAGCTTCACAGTTGTGTCACACCACTAGTTCAGTAATTGGCTAAAGTTAAAGTGTTTTTTCCAGAGTGGGTCAGCGTTAGGAGAATCTTGGTGACCTGTGCTCACTATTCCAACTAAATTCTAAAATATAAAAAAACCGGCGTCAGCTGAATTTACTGAAGCTCTTGCAACCCAGATCTAATGCAAATAAAGTTGTAGCTGCGGTTTAGCAGAAGTGTTGTCGTGTTTCCAGGATTTCGCGAGAGTGTAACAAAACTTCTTTTCACAATTTCCGTAAACTGAAACAAAATATAAAAATTCTGTCTACACAGAAAGAAAAGCAGCCGGTAAGGTAACCTTATCACAAGATCGAGCCCCACAAAACTGCTGATAAGATAGCTGTTGGATCTTTTCAAAACTGCTAATCTTTGGCAGATCGCCACAGACAGAACAGTCAGGCTGTCGTCCACGGAGTTGGACAGATCTGAACAGACCTGCACTGAGACCATCCAAGAGAAGCAATCGACCAGAGCATACATCTAAACGGATTAAGATGAAACTCAAAAACTAAAATCACAATTTCTGATTTTAATGCCAGTTTTGGATAGATGACTTTTAAATTGTAAAACAAATCCGTAGAAATCCAGAATGGAAAGCCCATGTCAATGTCAATATTAATTCATTAACTTCCATTTAAATTTAATTACTACTCTTGAAAAGAATTAAACATTAAAAGGTAATTCCCATCTACCGCTGTGAAGCAATGTCGACACTGGGTTTTCTTTAGTGGGGGGGGGGGGGGGTGGGGGGACCCCCCCCACTTTTTGGGTTCCCCCCACTCGACCCCTTCCCCCCCCACTCGTTCCCCCCCCCACTTTTTTGGGCTTCCCCCCCACTCACTATAAGGTGCCCAGAAAATGCCAAATTTTTAGGATTTTTGGTCAAAATTGTCAAAAAGTTTCCGGCGAAGCCGGAATTTTTTTGTTAAAAATCGTCTATTTTGGTACTAAATCTTGATTTTTGAGCACTTTTTAGCTTAGATGTAGCCGTATACGTAGAAAACACGCAATTTTTACCGCATTTTTAGCATTTTTAGCCCATTTTATTCCCCCCCACCCAAGTGGGGGGGACCCCCCCCCCTTTCCCCCCCACTTTTTTTGGGCTAGAGAAAACCCAGCGACAAAGTATAAACCCGCGCCAATTACCTCCTACACCAGTGATGATTTTAATAGCCTCCAACGCTTGCAAACTTCCAAGTATTCCCGGCACTTAAACAATGAAATAAAAGAATGGCACTTAAACTATTACACGAAATTAAGGAAAGACATGCCACAAAAGTTATATTGCATACTCCGCATGTTGACAAAACAACGATGATTAAGTCAGCCAGTACAGGGCAGCCTAATACCAAGCTATCAGCGATTTTGTTATCGCACCCAGGGTTTGTTGGGTGGTTGGTGATAGAAAAAGCAAAAGCTACAGCTATTAAGCCATATACAGTGATTCGGTGAAAGAAATATATACTTTAGAAAAAATTGCAAGAACTGCGAGAAAGAAAATGATTTGTATTTGCAACAACATTAAACTAAACTAAAAGTTAAACAAAATTGAAATTTACCAACTCCAACAACACCGCCTTCAGCACAGCTGGTAACCGTTTCAGCAGGCGGAGGAATCGGAAAGATACAGCGAAAACAAGGACCACTCTGATAACCGTAAACTGTCAACTGAAACATCTATTGTTTCAATAAAATTTTCAATAGCAGTAAAATTTCATAAAAACCAGTTTTCTCTATGCTTGATGCAGTTAGTGACCATCCTTTCCGGAACTCTGGAGATAATGGAGGTTCACCTCTATGAGGAGCGCTATTCGCGTGACCTTTTAGTCTAATGCTACCCAGTAAACGTATATATACAACCTGTTAAACGCATGGATGTGCGGGCGTGAGAACTTCTCGATACCCTTCAACGTAGCTAAGTTATATTCACCAAGTACCTTGGGAAATTGTATTATCCATGAATTCGAAATTCTAGTTGTCATTTACGCAAATATAATGACTTGTGCTGAACCAATTGAGGTTGAAGTCCTCCAAAATGTTTCCCTGCTGAAAGTGATAGAGAAAGAGGCGAAAACTGCACAAAGCCTTCAGGAAAACTTAAAAAAAAAACTAATTTACCAAAACACACCTGCCCTTCCCAGCGTAAAGCACTGGCGGACACCAAAGGGATCTTCCTCAGCATGCAAGCATCATTTACAAGATAGCGAGTAGGAGCGTTGTCGCTACAGTCCAAAACAACCGTATTTCTGCAACAATAACTGAAGGAATGTACAAGAAATCTTTCAAGGCTACAGTAATCCAAACGGTTAACCAGACAAAATGATAAGTCATAAAAACTACAAAAGGATAGTGACATGCAATGGAGGAAGCTAAAACTAAAGATTCAAAATCGAAACTATTAAACTTTATTTTAAGAGGCGACGACCTAATTGAAAACTAAAGTCTGACCAAAAAATGTGTGTACAAAATCTGTAAGGCCTCCAGTGAACTAAATATACGTCAGAACCCCATAAAACCATATATTTTCGGAATCCTTGCAGCGGGACGAACATTTTTATAAAATTTAAAATTTTTTAAAATTTCAAAAATTTTAAAATATCGGATTTTCGGAGAATTTTTGTGAACCGTTCAAGGTATTCAACTCATTCGTTCGGAAAAATTTTCCCGTCCGAAGACGCATCGATTGACACAAAAGGGAGTAAAAATAGCATAATCATAAAGTTCAATCTGAGCTGTATTCAACTATATAAAATATCAGCTGAAATAAGAGATATTGTTTAAAAATTCATTCCTGGCGCAATATAAGTAGTAGCCGCGAAAACTTTATATCGTTGGATACAGCTCAGATTGAACTTTATGATTATGCTATTTTTACTCCCTTTTGCAAGAATCACTATGCCGAAATTTTTGGTCAAAAAGTGGTATTTTTCGAAAAAATCGACATTCAAATTTTGAAATACCACCTATATAAGATCAAAGCTGACGCCTAGGAGGTCCTGAAAATCTAATCCAAAAATGTATCCACTGAGCGAGTCACAAGTAACGGCCAGTCAAAGTTGCAAAAAGCGGCAGACATCAAAGAAAATGGAAAAACGAATTTTTTGAATAAAATGCTTATTTCTCAACCGATTTTTTCGTTCTTGTGTCAATCGATTTGTCTTCGGACGGGAAAATTTTTCCGAACGAATGAGTTGAATACCTTGAACGGTTCGAAAAAATTCTCCGAAAATCCGATATTTTAAAATTTTTGAAATTTTAAAAAATTTTAAATTTTATAAAAATGTTCGTCTCGCTGCAAGGATTCCGAAAATATATGGTTTTATGGGGTTCTGACGTATATTTAGTTCACTGGAGGGCTTACAGATTCTGTACACACATTTTTTGGTCAGACTTTAGTAAATGCAGGCAGGGCGCTCCTTTGTGGGACTCGGGCCCAATGTCACCAGCTTAAAACTGGAGACTCCAAGCCACTGAGACGCAGAAACAAACTTCAGTGGAATAAGCTAAAACCGGAATTAGGACCACCATACTTGGTTGAGATGATGTCCTCGACATTAGAAGTATCTAACGACTTTTTGACACACTGGATTGACACATTGGAGTTAAGCCTAAAAACAAAAACGAATTCCATATAAAATGGACATTATACACCGCTAAAATGAAATTAATTCCCCCCCCCCCCCCAAACGATTACGTGTAAAAGGTCGTCATCGGTCGCCCTATACAACGCACTGACAGATACTCTTTAAGCAGGAATTCCCAACTTTCTCTCAAATAAAAAGCGAAAACTTGCTTCAGTGTAGGGCTAAATAGTAATGCTTTGTTAACGTTATTTGGCTGATTTCACGCAACTTAGCAGATTCGATTTAAGGTGCTGGTTCGGGTATTTGCAGCAAATTTCGAAGGACTGTAATTTACTCAATTCTTGGGAGTTCAGCGATAATTTTTATGTCATTTTAAAGCTCAGAATGTTATAACTAGGCAGAGTTCAGCTGTCTCATTTCAACTATTTGACTTGGACATACGATAACAAGACAACAATTTTTGAACATAGATTTCTCGAAGTGTGGGAAAGCTAAAGAAACGTTCCCGAGGGCTATTTTTTCTAATCAACAAAGAAGCTCAAGATTTTGAGAAAAATGTAAATTTTGTCTGATTTTCGTCAAAATTATTAGGTTTGGACGCTTATTTGTCTCCAAACAGAAAGACAAAACACTAAACCACGAAGAATAGCCCTCGGCAATTGTCCCAAAAATGCTTGTTCGTTTTCTAATTGCATAAGTTAAGAGAAATCCGTGTTCAAAACAAAATTGCTGCAATTTTCGAAATTTCACATTTTCGTTGTTGTGCGTAGGTAGAGATGCAGCAGGGAGCTCTCCTTTGGACTTAACACGCCCTTTAGGACTACAAATACGCGCAATACTTGACCGACAGACCAGCGCTGTTGTAGCTGTCGAAATCTTGCAATATTTGATTTTTTCGAAAAACGGTCAGTTTTGGACCTCGAAAATCAATTTTCGCCGTTATCTCTTAAACCACAAGGAATCGAAGAAAGCTCTCAGGAGCAAAGCTGTAGGTCTTGATGAGATGATTCGAATGACTATAAGCTTGTCCTTACAGGATGACCACATTGCAAGTTATGGCGGATTAAAGCTAATTTCTCAAAAAAACTCGGAACTTTCACGCCGCGACTTTCAAAAATGTTTTCTAGGCTAAATGATGTAATGAAGCAAATTTCAACGAATTTCAACGACAAACGCGCTTTTAAAGAACAAAAATACACGAACCCGAACCAGCATCTTAAACGACGACAGACTGTAAAAATTGTTCCTGTAAAACGTTTTCATCTGTTTTGGCTTTAGGGCAAACAATCCTTGCTCCCAAGGATGTTGGGAAAACGGAACCCAATGCCAGACAAACTTAGGTCTCTCATCTTGGTGCTGGATAGTCTGTTTTTGTGAACTATTATGATTCCTGGTGAGCCACATAATAAACTACGTATTCAAAACACAGAATTGATTCATGGCAATACAATAGTCTAAACTTCAGCAGTATTTTGTTTAGACAACCATATACCTATGTAAGCTGGCAGCAGCAGACTTCACTTTGGGTTGTGCAATAGTGGGCTCAGAGTGAAGAATTTGTCTGTGCAAATTGTCCAAATCTACGTCGTCATTATCCACAAGAACAATAGAGCCTTGAACAAGCAACAGTTTTCGAGTAAACTTAACGCTGAAGGTAAGCACGTATGTAGTACAATTTTCTTAGTACTCGGAAAATAAGAAACTACTTTTGAAGTTCCCCATGCAATGGCCCCTTCCTTTAATACTAGTCTTATCTTCCTTATTTCTGAGTTGCCCTTGCTAGTTTACTAAATCAAGGTATTGGCAACTGCCAACTTTTAAGAACTACTTTTGGTTATAATGTACAATAACTTCACTTGGTTTTAAGCCATTGTTTGTTTCTGAGTGACGAATGAGTTGTTCAAATAATACCGATTGCTAACTTTTATCTTACCTATGCCGGCAGCTGCCAGATACACAGCTGAAGGACAACCCAAACCGCCACTGCCAACAATCAGAACTTGAGCCGATTTCAACTTTTCTTGACCTAAATAAACAACCGCAATAAACACTGCAAGTAAGTAAGTAAGTAAGTAAGTATAACTTCCCGCCCGCTAGCTGGTGAGCTCCCGCGTGGCCCCGAAGGACATTCAATCACAGAAACCCTGTTCATAACAGGGTTGCCGTCATCGAATGTAGGAAGTTTAAGACGGGGACTTGTCGCCTACACACGCTTTGTGTAGGTCAGTAGGACGAGACCCTGAGCAGGTTTAACAACTGCACCACTTGCAGATTACCAGAGTAATCCCCGCGTGGAGGCCCAGACAAATATGGCCAAGCCCCCGATTCCGTCCATTTGGCCGACACGCATCAACGTTAGCGGGCAGGTTACCTTTTGCAATCCTGGTATCTTACTGTCAGGCGATCTGGATTGTGATCCTGGTAGTGATCCCGAAGTAAGCTTACTTCAATCGTTTTATCCCGGATTGCCATTAATCCCTAAGAATTTGTGACATCAATTTTTACTGCATATATGTTAATTAAGTTAATGCGTTTTATTTTAAGTAAGTAAGTAGTAAGTATAGTCAGGGCGGGGGAAAAACCCACCCGAAAAGATGGGGAGAAAAAACACACCCACCCAGAGAACTCAGGGTCTAAGTCTTCAAATCAATTATCATCCACGTAAACATTCTTCCGGCAAAGGACACGAACATTTTAAACTTAAAAGCAAAAATATTTTAACCAGGATGCATACAATCTGCGTTTACCTTCAACTCCTAAATTTGGCAAAATTAACTGCCTACTGTATCTGGCAATTTCGTTATTCGTTAACGAATGAGACATTTTAACCTGTAATAGTACCACAAACTGAAACACAAGCATTTATAGACAAGCATTTAACCACAGTTTAATAAGGGGAGTATGAGGGGGGGGGGTACGGAGTACGGGAGCTTTCAAAAATTGGTAGCAAAATGAGGGCCAAAAACAGGGGACAGTGCCCTGGGGCCGACATTATCAAGTAACTCAACTCGGGTTGAGATTGGGGTTGAAATTTATCAAATAAATGTTATCAAAACATCGTTGAATAAACCCGGGTTGAAATAACAGGTTTGGGGTTGAAATTGCGGTTGAGTTCCAACCCAATGTTATCATTGAATTTGGGTTAGAAATATGGGTTGGTTTTTGGGTTGAAATGTGTGAAACTCAACCCTGCTCAGTGAGAAGGGTTGAGATTCCAACCCGGACTGAAATGACAGAAAATGATACTCTCCTACTAGTTCTTGTAATAAAAGTTTTCAGTTTTCAAAATGGTATATTCCTATTCCTATAACTTAATTTTATTCTATGGTCTTTTATTATGTTAAAAACATTACCTTAAGTCGCCATTGATGATATAGGAGGAAATAAAATTGAAAACAAAGTGAACCAAATGATTTATTTCTTTCAGCAAGTTTATGCACTGATTTTTTCTATCTCAATCACTGTTTTGCTTGGGGTGTATATATTTGGCCGTTGACAATAAGCTAGTTTAGATTGGATCGCTGGAGAGCAGCCTCAAACTAAGCTGCTTCGTAAAAATGGGGTTGAATCAGGGTTGAATCGGGGTTGAAACAGGTAAACCCGGGTTAAGCTAACCCAACCCCTTGTGCCGCGACAGCCTAGTGGTTAAGACATTCGACTTCGCCTAGGTTCGGCTTCGTTAAGGAACTAAGCACATTGGTTCGCCGTGAGCTCTAGCCAACCCAGCCAGCCATCCTTAATTGGTCGGTAAATGGGTACCACTATTGTGGAAAGGTGGAAAGTAACAGGAGTCCGCGTAGGGCTTAAAGCCTTGAAGGGCCGGCCCTCTTTCCACGGATGTAGTCATCATTTGAGGTGACGCTCCTGGCTCAACGGCTGTGTATCCAGGGATGAGCACCGGCACCCCTTGTCCCTGAAGCAGGGATGGAGATGTTATCCAGGGGTCACCTTTACCCTTACCCTTTTTAACCCCAAAAAAGATTGATAACGTGGGGTTGACCATCGGGGTTTAGCCAATCCCAAAATTTTAGGGTTGAACCCAAAAACTGGATTCAACCCGAATAGAACTCAACTCACTTTTGATAACATTGTCCCCAGAAAGCTGAAAATTAGAGCTAATTTTAGCCAAAAATTGTTAAACTTTGAGACAATTTTCTAAAAAGCTGCTGAAAACTACGGACCCACTGTGGGTGCGGCACCCAGCCACAGGTCGGTGGGGCCACTTGTTGTGGGTGGTATATATATATATATATATATATATATATATATATATATATGTGACAAAAGTTGATCGCCTCGAAAAGGGCTTTCATTTGACACCAAACTTGACCACTTTTGAAGACTTTCATTTTTGACCCACACCGGACCCACTGTGAATGGAGCACCCACCCACAGGCCGGTGGGGCCACTTTTTGTGGGTGGTATGATAACAAAAGTTGATCGCCTCGCCAAGGGCTTTCATTTGATACCAAACTTGACCGCTTTTGAAGACTTTCATTTTTGACCCACACCGGACCCACTGTGGGTGGGGCACCTTCATATTCAAATAAGACAAACCAAACCAATCTACCTGCTAGCCTGTGAAAAAAGTGGAACACAACCGAAGTGCGAACATAGCGAAAGTCCGACTTTGGGGCTTTGGCACAGAGCCAAAATTGGCAGTGTACCAAAATGACCAAAAAAGGTTGCATGGGAGGACCCTGCCTACCAAGATATAATAGTAATATTGGGCCAAAATGCTCATATCGTTCCAACACTGCGCTGATATATGCACTTCCGAAAAGCGTTAAAAAAATTAACAAACCATGGTAACTCTCGCCTAGTGCAAAATTTCGAAGATAGGAATTTTAACCAAAAGTACTTGTAGTACTGCTCGAGTACTTTACGATAGTAACCTTTTTACGGATCTCTTGAACTTTATGACCACAAGGTGTCAACATGGTCCACTTTAAAGCTAGTTAGTGATTGCTACGATGAACATTATTCGGTAATACTTATATCATTCGAATGCTCTAAGCGTGCTCTATTCAACGGTATAAGTAGTTTGTTTTCATCTTGCATTACGGAAAAATTAAGTTAAAAAATGTTTAAAAAATTTGAGAATTTACAAATTTTCATCTCCTCTTTAAGCTTAACTTGTTAATGAGATAACATACGACCAAATGTTTCACATCGTCGGTTAGAGCATGTTAAGAGCTTTCGAATGATATAGATATCAATTAATAATGTTTATCGTAGCAATCAGTAACTAAGTTCAAAGGAGACCGTGTTGAGTCTTTGTGGTCATAAAGTTCAAGAGATCCCTTTTTACCCCCCCCCCCGGACCTCTAATTAGCTGGCACCAGGCCAACACTGTCTCCAGGTGGCCGCGCAGATGCCTTTATACCCATATTAGGTAGGGACGCTATCGCGCAAATAGGAAAAACGGAAAAGCAACAGGCCTGTGCATAGGTATCGGTTAACACAGGGGTATGGGGGTCCACCCCCGTGCCGGAAAAGGTACAAGGAACTCTTGGTACAAGCCTTACCCCCGGCATGGGCAAAGGATAAGAAAACATTGGCTGAAATGGAAGGAAAAAGAATTGTGCACCGAAATTCCAAAATATTTCTGGCTCGAGCGAACGTTGTACTAAAAATTTCTTAATCTATCACAAAATCGAACAAAATTTTTGAATTTTCTCTAAAATTTGACAATTTATTAAAATCGCGAGTTTATTTTACTATTAACGTTAACGTAGGCTTATGGTACAAGGGCCCTTAGAAAATTGGGGCTCAAGGTGTATATAGTATATGCCGCCTCAAACTTTTCTTGGGACAAGCCCCCCATGATTCGATCCAGTACTTATGTGCTTCTGTTAGCTTCCTATAAGTGTCCATAATTAAGCTGCTTTGTACCTTGCCCACTGCGAGTATTGAGTCTCGTAGCAGAGGGGATTCGAACCTAGGACTATTAGGTCCACAGTTAAACTACCAACCCTATTTTGCCAGGGGAGATCTTAACCTTTGCCTTGACTCTATTCTTGCGGACCAATTAGGAAGATTAGGAATTCCGAGCTGTGGAATGCTCAACTGCTCCTTTGAATTCGAAAAGTTAGCTTGCACGTACTGTTA
>JASAND010010717.1:0-49432 GCA_030248195.1 Trissonchulus latispiculum | reverse complement strand
ACTTTTTGAATTTTCCTTGCTTGCCTTACTCTTATACGCAATTAATTCATTCGTGGTTTATTAGTGGAAAGAAAATGATATATAATATAAGAATAACATTATATATACACAAAACTGACAACACAAGAATAAAAAACATAATGTGTACAGACAATTTGAGAGGATGACCAAAGATGACATACACTGTAACAAGCATATTAGTCAGTCTTTCAACAACATATTTCGTAGTGGGCCGTTGCTGGAATGCCCATTCCAGAATATCTTGACTTTCAACCCTGTCAATAAATCTTTCCAGATCTGATCTATTAGCAATTAAGGGAGGGAATGTGAACATGGATGTATTGTTACTGGCGTAATAATAGATAGACTCTTCAGTCAGATGGTTGCGCAGGATGAATCCGAATGATATGTTCCACTTCGCCTTGTATCGTTGTTGTGGATACACTGATCTTATAGCATCCGTGATCTCTTCCATATCCTGACCGTCCAATCGGAATTTATATTGGCGGATGACCTTCCTCTCGTTCTTGTGTGTTCGTATTCGATGGCAATTTTGTCTATAGATATCACTGGCATCTGGTGGAGGAAATACTGGATCATCTGGAAACTCCCGCGGTTTGGGTGGTGGACTTGGCTGTCTTGGTGGTTGAGGTAGACTATGTTGTAATTTATGATGGATAAGGAGGTCTGACGGATCATAGAAGGAAGAATCGCACTGATCGCAATTGTATAATTTAGCTGATGTGGTGTATTCCTGGATGTGCTTTTGAAGATCCATTTCTGTAGCAAATGACTCATTGCAATGTTGGCATGTTAGTGGATGGTGAGACTTTTTGTGTTTAAGCAGCTGTCCCTGGTTTGGAAACTCCTGTCCACACTTTCCACAATGAACGACTCGATGCTGTCGACGCATGTGCTTGCGAAGGCTACTTTTCCATCCAAATCGTGATCCACATACATCGCATTGGTGGCCATTTTTCTTCGTCACTAAAACAACAGATTGCTCTAAACCAGGTATGAAATTTTCCCTGCTGAACTCCTTCCTACCATTAAGAACAATACGTAAATAAAATATGAAACTTAATACATTCATAACTTACTTTTATTTTCCATGGTGATAAAACTGAAACATAGACAACAAAGAGCTAACAAACATTATTATATATTAATTTTGCTGCATTCTTGCGCTAGGTTTCATAAAATATTTGTATTTTTGTAATAAGGGTTTGTGTTTTCAGTTAACTAACAATATTATGTTTGTAGTAAGATATTTCTATGATATTCTCCCTATGTAGTCTTGTTCCTTATCTTCACATTTCTTCCAAGTCGTAATGTTCATTATTCCTTCATAACATCTGCCCATCTCTATTTTCTATTTAACATTTTCATTTTTCTAACTATCCATAATTGTCATCTGTCTTTTCCAGTTAAAATTATTCATGAATTTTTCTAACATTCAAGCGTCTTTTTATACACATGCCATGTTTAACATACATGCATAATAATTACCTGTCTTTTCATTTCCAATTAAAATCTTTCATGATTTTTTTCAAAACACTTGAACGTCTTTTACACTTGTAGGTTTCATACATTTTCGCTATACAGTTGTCTCATGCGTAGGTTGTTCCATGTCACAGTTTATTTCGCTACCAGTCTAAGACCATTCCACACACAGCTTTCAAAATTACTGATGCTGAAAATGTTTGTGAATAAGTTTGCTTTTATCACCTGGAATTATAGTAAATACATTAAATTGCCACACATTTTTCATGCTTTTGAAGAATTCATTCAACAGGAATCTTATCCGAGCCTAAATATTATCTTGAGGATTTCAATATTTTTCCCAACTGATTTAAGCCATTTTGAGAAATGGAAATTTTAAATACTTGACTGTGAGGAATTGAAAATTAACAAAAAAGTAATTAATCTTCATGGTCTTGAGGAATTGAAAATTAACCCAAATGCTATTAATCATAAACTTTGAGGAATCGGAAATTCTCCCACACAGTTAGTCTCTCATAGACTTAAGGAATCCTATATTAGCCCAAAAGTAATTAATCATAATCTTTGAGGAATTCTACATCAACACAAAAGTTGAGGAATTCTATATTAGCCCAAAAGTAATTAATCATATAAAACTTTGAGGAATTAGAAATTTGCCCAAAAGTCATTAATCACATAATCTTTAAGGAATCCTACATCAACCCAAAAGATATTAAGTTTTAGGAATTCTATATTATCCTAAAAGTAATTAATCATATAAGCTTTAAGGAATTAGAAATTAGCCCACCTCAATTTCATGAAACTATGTTTTGAAGAATCCTATATTCGCCCAAAAGTAATTAATCCCCCTAATCTTTGAGGAATCGTACTTCAACCCAAAAGTTGAGGAATTCTATATCAACCCAAAAGCAATTAATCTTGTCTGCAATTAAATTTGAGGAACTGAAAATTAGCCCAAAAGTAATTAATCTTTCATGCAGTTAAGCTTTGAGGAATTAGAATTTAACCCACACAATATCATGTTGTTAGATGCACATTTACCCAAAACATGTTAGACTTGAAGAATTCAAAATTTACCCAAAAGCTATTAACTTGAGGAATCCTATATTTACCCAAAAGCTATTAAGTGGAGGAATTAAAAATTTACCCAAAAGCAATTAAGGAGTCCAAAAGCAATTAATTTTATTTGGAAGCATTAGTCATTCATATAGAAATTAAAAGATGGTAGCTGACAGATGGTATCGGAAATTTAATAGGCAGATTGTAAGAAAAAATTTTAACCACACAGACAGATGGTGGACCAACCCATTAATTTGATAGCTCAAGATCATAAATTTTGACAGCTTAATATCTTTGACAGCCATTTGACAGCTAACTGTCAAGTTTTGACAGGAGGTCCATTAATGGAATCCAAAATTAGCCCAAACAGGCACCAATTGCGCAGCCCTATACTACTACCGGGGTACAGATTCCGCTCCAGGTGAATAGAAATAGAGTCAGACCATCACAACAACAACGAAAACGGATGCATGTATCGAAAAGAAGTGCACTTCACAAAAAGTTGATAGAGGTAGCCACTGAACATTAACGAAAAGCCAAAACTGTACGTTCCGACTTTTCCCAGGATACGGAGAACCCCCTCGACCCCCATCAAAAATTTTAGGACCGATGTCTGCAATAACGGATCAGATCTCTTCGAAAGTTAAGAATGCCCCAAGAACTCACAGCGAAGAAAATGAACCAGACATAATTACAGATCAAATTTTTACAAAACATTAAGAATCCCCATAACCCCAGGAAGCCCTACAAAATAGAATCTCAAGAAAAGCAATTAGTAGATCAGAAAGCATCAAAAAGTGACTTTTTATCTTGGCATTGACCCGTACTTCGATGACCTCAATGTGGGAAGGATGCGTACTGTCTGGTGAAACAGATGCGGAGGCAGATACAACGAAGGCTTAAGGTTCAAGCTATCGCACAAGCACAAGCACAGGCACAAGCACAAAAAAGTACAAGCACAAGCACAAGACGAAAACGTTCACTCTACGGCACAAGTATAGCCAATAACATTTGAAATTCGGCCTAGCCACGCCTTCTGCTCAAAGGCGTCGTGCTTGTGCAAAAACTTAAAATGAATTCAACTCTGCGCTTGTGCTTGTGCCTGTGCTTGTTTCTGAGCTTGTGCAAGTTTTCAATAGTGTGAACCGGTTGTGCTTGCGCTTGTGCTTGTGACGGTGCTTGTGCTTGTGCTTGTGTCCTAGTGTGACCCGGGCTTTATTTTTCGACTTTGACACGGTTGATTTGTGACTTAATGTATTTTGTCAAACTCTAAGAGATGGTTTCGCTTACATTATCAGGCGTTATCATTACTGTCTTGGGCTTTTACAGTGCTATTCTTCTTTTTTCAGGATATACTGTGCTAATAACCGCTGTAATGAGTCTAGTTCTCGTTCACAACAAGTATGATATCTCATAGATTATGCAAATAGTTTATTATGAAGCTCTTTCATGCAAGTTCCAGTAACAATTGGTCTGGTTTCCATACACTATATTAGAACCCCCTTTTATATCTAATTCAGTTGGCCAGACGCACCCGTCTTAACCAGTAATTACTTGAGCCTTGGGACATTTCAAGAAGCTACATATTTGACATATTGCAAGAGGCCAGACAGACACCAACATGACACAGATTAAAGCTGTTCACTTTCTGCTGCTGACTTTTGTGGTCATGATAAGACTACTAAGTAAGTGGCTACATATATGTACATAGCTAGTGTTTGAGGCCGGTCGGCCGGCTACCGGCCTGAAGCAGTTTGCAGTGCAGCGATTATGACCGCCAAGATCTTGATAATATCGAGTGTTATATTAGAAAAAATGTAGTTGTACGTGTATGCTGATTGCTCAAGCCAGGCAAAAACCAGATTTGGAGTTCATGTTAAGCTTAGTTGCTCTAGATTGTAAATTTCTGACTGTTCATATGAAACCCTGCCGGAAGCCGGCGGCTGGCCGGCAAGCGAAAGTCGTGGCTTAGAACGGCCTCAAACACTAGCCATAGCTAATTTCACAGGAATTAACTTGCTTGTCAAATACTAATATCAGATTTTTAAAAAATCAGTATTAACAGACAACTCTAACTAACGTATAACTTTTGGGAGCAAATAACTTCTAGTTTGCATAAACAAAAATTTAGATTTATGATAGTACAGAAAACTTGGAAGTATTTCAGACTCCGGTGAGTCACACAGTCCTGAAACATGAAAAGCCCGAAAAATGTGACAGCAAGTCAATTTACTGACGTAAATCGAAACTCAGTTGACCTGTATCTTCCAACAGAGACCATTGGAAATACCTACAATTTATACATAGCAACATCAGGCCAAATTCAAAGCAAGCGAAGCACGACATTATGTTGCGCTAAGCAGCAATCCAACAATCCAGAAATACAACAAAAATTTTAATTTTTAGTACATTCCCAAATGTTTTTACTGTTTGATTTATTGTTAGAACAGTTACAACGGTATATTTCAACGATATTTTTAATCTAAGTCGTAAGACTTACGGCTGTCGAACACTGTCACCTCAAAGTCGAGATTCGTACGTGCACATAAGGAAACGAATCAAAGTTGTCATTTTCACGTGCACCAAACAATATGCCGATAAAAGTTGATGAATTTTTACATTAAATTATTGTCAAAAATGTTAGACTTTGCCATTGTGGAATTAGAATCTGAATTAAAACTTTAGACATTTAAAAAATTAAGATTTAAAACTTGACTGGGTATAAAATTTTCAATCATTAGACATTAATTGAAAATCATCAAAGTGCATAAATGACAGTTTTCATATCACAGTGATACACTTTATCATTTTGGTAGGGAGTTAAATGATTGTCCGAATTTATTGAGGGTTTTTGGGTTTTTTGGAAAAGTTTTTTGGTTTTTAAGCAAAAAGTAACAACATCGCTCGCTGGCTATGTTTAAAACAACCAGACCACAGCTTTAAGGTAAAATTGTTTAACAATATAAAAACCAACCAAATTAATTTTCAAAACTTTCTCAAAGTATACCCTTCACAGGAATTCTTGTACTTTTCTACAAAAGTGCTCCTGTGCGGTCAGTCACTAGGAGCTTCCTGTATTTTCAACAAAAGTAAGTCTTGTATTTTTTACCCGCCTCTCGAGTAATAAAAATTACAGGAGTTTCCTGTAGAAAAGACTAAAGTACCTGTAGTTTTTATTGCAAGAGTTTCTTAAGGAAACCTGTAGTTTTGTAGCGGGGCAAGTACCTAATTCTACGTACAAGCACCGTTACCACACCTAGAGTTGTGCCCGGGCCTTGAATCGGGCCTCGGGCTCCTGCACCGGGCCGGCCCTGGCCCGGTTGTTTGATCGATAGGCCCGGCCCGGGCCCGGTTGTTGGATCGATGGGCCCGGCCCGGGCCCGGGCCCGGTCAGCCGCGGAGGCCCGGCCCGAGCCGGGCCTACCGGGCCTGCCGGGCCTTGGAGGCTCGGCCAGGTCCGGTCGGGCCCGACGAGGCCCGGTCAAATTTTTTTGTGCAAATTTCCTAATTTTTCCAAATTCTCTGCATAAGAAAGTCAAATTTAACCTTCCAGGAATTGTCTAAGTTGTAATAAATAGCACTAGCTATTGTTTGACACAGTTTTTTGTAAGCCGGGCCTTCACCGGGCCGACCGGGCCTACACCGGGCCGCCGGGCCCACCGGGCCTACCGGGCCTTGAATCGGGCCTCCGGGCCCGGGCCTGGCCCGGGCTCGGCCCGACCCGAGGCCCGGCCCGGTCGGTTCAGCAGGCCCGGGCCCGGGAAATTTCTTAACGGCACAACTCTAGTCTAACCACACCCGAAACCTGACGGATGCGGAGACCGTACACAAATAGACAACGATCCGACTACAGGAGACGACGGTCGGGACAGCCTCGCCAGATGTAAACCGGGTAGTTACCTGCCTTAAGTGAAAAGATGCCTCTTCACTCTCACTACATGGGATTCAGACAGAAACTACCTACCTCACAGGAGCTCAGTAGACTCAGCCTAATTAAAAGTAATAGCAACAGTTTAATAAAAGAAGAACAACAATATTATTATATAAAGAATAATACAAAATAGTTATGGGCCGGGCCCTCAGTTATACAAAGCAATCACACACAATAAAGGTAGACTTACAGTTACAGGGCCTAAAAGGCCAACGTACCAGTACCAGATTCTGGGGAGAATAGGGGCAAAATATACACAGTGAATTGGGGGAGAGAGAGAGGAATATAGCGGGTGTACACGTTGACAGAAGTACTAAGACTGAAGGGGGAAGCGAGTATTGGGTTGACCGCTCCCACGAGCGCCCCCTAGTGAGAATTTGCCCCCCCAATCACGTAGCTCCCCGTATAGCAAGCGGGGGAACCCACCCAGTCCCAAACGTACACGTTGGGGGAGCTACGTGACTTGCAAAATAAACCCAGCCCCTTTTTGATGATGATATGCTAAGCCAAGCGGGTAGCTAGCCTAGTGACATCACCAACAACGGAAAGGTTGCCCATTCCAACCTTGATCCGTTACATCTCCCCAGGGCTCGCCATCCGAACTCCCGA
Source organism: Trissonchulus latispiculum (assembly GCA_030248195.1). Classification (NCBI taxonomy): domain Eukaryota; kingdom Metazoa; phylum Nematoda; class Enoplea; order Enoplida; family Ironidae; genus Trissonchulus; species Trissonchulus latispiculum. Next base: position 42,330 of record JASAND010010717.1, on the reverse strand, counting down.
GAGGATCACTGTTCAAAGGCGAACTGGTACGTGAGCCGAGCTCTCAAAACAAGTACACATAGTTACAGAGCAATGCTGCTACAAATACTAATGCACCACAGACGATCTGTCAGACTACAAGTCACTAAGCTAAACTAAACCATACTAAACCAGTCAAAAATACGCAAACCTACGTATATATGTATAGTAGAAAAATACAAAAAAACAAGTGATTAAATACGGCATGTTTGCAGTGGAATAAACATATACTAGCTATGCCAGTAACAATCACAAATTAAAGCACAAAGTTACCAAAATTAAGCATATTCAAAAATACACGTATTAATAGAACCGTAAATTATTTGGAATTAAGTAGCTAAATATGAAAATACAATGACTTTCCAAAAGTAACTCATGGGAAAGAGGAGTCACCCTCCTTTGGAATGTATAGTCAAACGAGTGTGTTAGTTATATGAAGATAACAAGAAAATAAAATGAACTTTCTAATAAAATATTAATAAATTTAAGTTAAACCATGGCAAGCTAAGGTTTATCAGGCCTTCGCTCGACAAGGCAAACAGCCTATGATAATAATAATCATAATAATAAAGTTACTGTAAAAAGACACACCGTTAGGGTGAGGTCCTAGGGGAAATAAACACCACCCTCCCACGGTATAAATTTCGTATTTTCATATGATGATGCCATCACTGGGATTTTGTGATAATATTAAGGCAAATATGGCAGCACAAACAATGATACATGGATCGAATCCTCACGAAAATATAAAACACTGGTCAAAATACTGAGCAAATAACATTGGCATAGATTAATTCTATCAGAAAAACTTTGGTTAACATACGAAATATTTATGGGTTAACAGAAAAATACAGAAGAATACGGGTTCAAAATGAAGTAAACAAGAGAATAACAGGTTCGAAAGAAATAACATACAAAATAATAGATTCGTATGCATTTAGAAAAGATTCCAGTTCGAAGGGAAAAAAATACGTACATACCTAAATTTACACTTTGCACATAACAAGAGATAAGGCTCGTAAATATATACTTTCAAAGAAAACTAACAAAGACAATATATAGAGATTACAAGTTCGGATTAGCTAAACTTAAACAACACAGAAAATTCCAAATTCGTAGATAAAATACAAAATAACATACTATATATATATATATATATATATATATATATATATATATATATATATATATATGGAATGTAGATAGAAGTGTCACTGTCACAACAATACTGATAAAACAAAGACCTAATAAAACGGTCAGAATCAAATTGATCAAGAGGAGAATTCCAAATCCAGTTTCTGACATCGGCCGAGCCGTCAGCATGGTGGGCGACATAAATCTGACCCAAGAAGATGCCAGAAGAAAGAGAGTCAAATCAGGAAAGGAATCTTTCCGTGGAGAAATAATCATAAATAATGGAGAACTCCAGAATTCGAAGCTTGAGGGTCGCCGACTCGCTCAATACTCCATCATGATAATGTCTGTGGCCCGATGGTGGTCTTGGGGATGAGGCTCCAGAGGGTTCCACAAGGTCAGGGCAATCGATGGACTAAAAACATTTTTCTCCTCACCAAGAAGGGCACAGCCAATAATATGGATGCCCTCCCTGTTGACTGGCATGTCAATAGATTCTTCAGGGCCAAAGGTGGTTCCGTCCGGAAGAAAGGAGGCGCTGGCAGTCCCTTCTTATAGCGTTCCGCAGCCACCGCGATGCGTTTGCGGACCACATCTAAGTAGACGTTGAGCCGACACCCAGCCAAGGGAATTCGTTCGAACCGGTCCTCCCACAGCTCGTGAGATCCAGCTTGCATGAACCACAGTCCCACTTCCGTATAGAGGGACCCCTGAATGTTGCGGCCTGACCAATTCTGGGTGTTGAACAAACAATTGTACTTGCCGTCGTACAATAGGTCATCTGGCTTGAAGCCCCGAGGAACCTTCACTCCAATCCCCCACCAAGAGTCCGTGGAAGCCTTGCAGTAGTAGCTCCCAATCGTCTGGACCAGGAACTCCTGCATATCAGGGCAATGATAGAAGACGTGGAATATGATCAGCCGCTGTGTGAGCTGATCAGGACCTGACTGCCATCGCTGGAGGCGACAACCGGGCAGGGCGGCAATGGCTTGATCCGTGCTATGCTTGATAGCAAAGCCATCGCGACCGGGATTATCCCTCACAAGGTCCTTGACAACGTCAGACTGGCAGTACCAGCCCTTGCGACCCTGATAGAGGTGCTCCTTGGTGCCAACGTAATGATTCTCGAATTGTTCCACCGGCGAGTTGATGTACGGCTGATGTCTGAACATGAAGGAAAAGGCATATTCCGGCCCCAGATAGAAGTTGAAGAAATAGCCTTCATCAACGTTCGCGATGCCCGCGACGTTGGGACGATGGTAGGTAAGCATGGCCTGTCGAATGGTCATGCATCGGGTTCGCAAGCGACGGCTATGCATGTGACAGCAATAGAATTCACGGAAGTCATGCCGTCGGATCAGATGAGGGTACCGGAACAATTCCGGCACCAAGGCTGCCGTGGCCATACAGTTGGCCCATCGAGCAGTTGACGAAACCCGATTGACTGGAAAGCCCTTGTAGACTTTCCCATATTGGTCACGGTAGTCTGCGATCTGCCACCGTGAGTGCCAGTTGGTCCTACCACCAGTCGTTACCTTCTCAGGCTTAGCCTTCATGTGGTTCGTCAACTGGGGATCGCGGTCCCACATCCTTTTCCAGATGATGTCCAGTAGACCATCCGGGAGCCGTTGGGTATGGTGGACGTGTTCCACCATCCACTTGAGGACCTCCTCACGGAACAGGGCCACCCGAGGGTGCAGGTTCTTCTCGCTAGGGTCACCCGGGATGTTATGGGGCGTCCACTGGAGATTATTGTCCCGCATATAGATGATGGGGTTATCAGGCCAACGGTCCAATTTGATGGCCGCCATCTCCGCCGGTGTCGGTTGTTCGATCTTAAAACGGTCGTAAATCGGGTCTTCCGTCCCACGGGACACCTGCTTCGCGATGTCCTGGCTGAGCATGTCGCAGAGGACGGTGACCAAATAGACCCGAAACAGTGGAAAATTGTCTCTGGTATAGTTCGACGGATATTCAGGTGGCAGTTCCCGAATTACCGAAGTTTTCCCGTCCGCTTTCTTGATTGTTTTGACTTTAGGGACACGATAAGCCTGCGATCGTGGTCGTGACCGACTCAACGTGTCAGCGGCGTGATGACGATCACGATCATGACGAGATTCTTCACGTCGTTTAGTCGGATAGGCCGGAGGGCGACGGTCCTCGCGACGATCTTCGCGACGCTCACATTCGTGGCAGATGTCGGTCGAGCGATTCCGTGACGGTTTCCGATGACGGTCGGACTCACGACGACGAGCCGACGGTGAACGGTCAAGTGTAGACCGGCGGTCATGATGACGACCCGTTGACGGGTACCGACGATGGTCATCTCGAGACTCGAGACTCACGAGATGTTCGTGACGCGGAACGGGAATCTCGACGACGAGATGCTGATCGTCGACGGTGACGGTCCGTTGATTGTTCTCGACGGTGTGATCGAGAGTGATCACTAGGTTCAGTTGATGGAGGGGGACGTGATGTCTCCCGCCGAGGCGACCGCTGCGATCGTGAAGTAGATGGCTTATCGTCCCGGTGACCGTGATAGACGGCCTCCCACCTGTCGTGGTCCGGAGAATCCCTGGGTGGTTCCTCCAGAGGGACGTAGGACACCCGTCCAGGTGTTGACGATCGTGGAGGATGGCTTCGAGAAGTAGTTGAAGCTGTGATAGCGGTTGCGATGGATGAATCAGAGGCGGATCCGTCAGGACGATGGCCACGGCCTCGTCCAGAACCAGAGATACCGCCGAAAAAGTTCGATTCGGCCGCAGCCATTCCAGGTTTGGCCGGTTCCGCTCCAGCCAACGGGGTTCTGGGTGCAGACCGGGCGATGCCGCCACTAGATCCTCCCTGCGATGACTCGACACGACGAAGTTTCGTGCCGAACCGCGCCGCGGGGGCCGAGGTGACCACCGGGGAGGGAGGGGTCGTCGTTCCCTGCAAAGACCGGATGACAGACGGCCCCATCAGCACATCACCGGTTGGGCAGATCTGAGGAACCACAAAGTCAGACAGATCCGGGGTAGGTTTGGGTACAGCTGGCACCACGGATTCCCGTCTGCCAGGCCTTGATGATAGTCCATCATGCTCCCGCATGATCACAACCGGATTGAGTCCCTGCAGCTCTGCCTGCTGCATTACCTCCATGAGTTCCACCTTCTGCTCCTTGCTCAGGAACATGGAACCCATCACCTGCGAAAAGTTCGTGTCCCCGACAGTCAGAGAGTTAAGGGTGTTGATGTACGGCAGTACACCATGGGAAGTTGCACCGCCATCGCGTTTCCGATGGAGGATGACCAAGTCGGACCACCGCAAAGCAGGGCCCGACCCATCCACCGGGACCTCCCGGTAGATTTCCCAGAACACCGGTTGACCCTGACCAACCATCCTGAAGAAGGACTCAGGATCATAACCAGGCATTTCAGGGTCCGCTGGGGGTCCCACCACGTAAATATGGCGTTTCGGTTGAATGACGCCAATGGGAGAGTCTCTGTATAGGGCGTTTAAAGTCAGTATGGATTCAGGGACCAGGACCTGGATATAGGGTTGAACCCTCACCATGGAGACATTCGTCGACGACTGGACTCCTGTCGAAGGATCCGTCGACGTGGCCAGCTGGCTGGTGATCATGGGCTGCTCCAGCTTCCAGTGATATAAATCAGGGGAATAGGCAGTCGGGCCCGTCACACCACCAGGACGTTCCCCACAAGAGACCAAGAAACGTTTGGCCTCCTGATAGGCAACATGAGGGATATCTCCATGTTGGGCCAAGATCTCGTCCACGGTCGTAGGAGCTTCACTCGACGATGGGGTTGAGCCCAACGTGCGAAAAACTCGGATCCCTGCGGCCAGCGAAGCTAGCCGTGCTCTTCAGTCATTGGTGGATACCAGCCAGGTTGGATGGCTGGGTTGGCCATCGTGAGCCTGGGTGCACAGGCTTCCAGGAGGGTCGGCTGGAAAGTCCCCTGTTGACGTTGTGCGTCTTCTTCTGTAAAGGTAAAGGTAAAAGGTAAAGTGACCCCTGGAGAGAACTCCAACCTACAGAAGGTTATAGGGTGCCGGTGCTTATCTCCGGATTCACAGCCCGAAGCCAGGAGCGACAACTCTAATGTTAACTACATCTGTGGAAGGGGGGCCAGCCCTTCATCAGGCATTACGCCAGAACACAAACTCCTGTTACGTTCCCACCGCAGTGGTACCCATTTACCGACCAGTTAAGGATAGACAGCTGGTATGCTGGAGCCCACGGCGAACCGATATGTGCTTAGTCCCTTGCTCAAGGGGATTTGTGAAAGCCTTGTGGCAGCTGGGGTTCGAACCTAGGACCGTCAGATCTTCAGTCGAACGCCTTACCACTCGGCCATTACGGCACAGAGTTAGGTACTTCAGTTCATAAAAGTTGGTCAAAAGTTCCATCAGAAGCACCCAGGACACTTCCCGAAGCAGGTGGGCAGCGTTGCCTCCCTCTGCTTCAGAAATAGACAATGACCAGGCGAAGCTTCCTTTGAGTACTTTGGTACTTCACCGACGCTCGTTTGATGGTCAGCTTCTTCCGGAATTCCAGTTGGCGGGTGGGCTGAAGGTCCGATGACATAGCCCTAAGAGGCGTAAACATCTTTGACTGCACAAGTGGGCCGAGCCCTAGTTCTGCCTCCTTGTTAACCTTCACCCATAGGTCAGGCGAGAAAGTGTACTGCGCACTGCTAAGATAGATGACCTGGATCCATTCGTCCAGGCGCAGAGCATTAGCCACTTTGACCAGGCAGGCATAGATGGCCAAGATGTCCGCCAAGGCATATTTGGCTTCCTCCAAAGACGGACAAACCGCACAACCCTTGAAGTTCTCCGGTTGAAGTCCCTTCGGAGAAGGCACGTCGCAATAGTTACAGATCTTATTCAGGGAGAAGTGGGTGTTGATATAGCATTCCTTGGTCGTATCGGTGATATTTTCCCAGGGGACCACAGGAACGCTAGGATCCAATTCTCGGCGCTTCTTGATGTAGGGCACCGATTGCGCGACGACCGCTCCCAGTTCTGCTGCGTAGGTCTCCATTCCTGTGATGCCACAGAATTTGGCCAACCGCAGAAAATCAGCCTGTCCACCAGCAAATACCATATAAACTGGCTCAGGTGGGTGCAGGATGATCTTCAGAGCATAAAGGACCGCATAATAGTCCGAGACAGTGACCAGAATTTCACTGACCATGATCATGAAGACCTTCGGATGCTTCGCTGGGACTGGACCAGCAATTTGGATCATGGTGACAGTAGCATCCATTTTATTGGCGAACTGGGTGTACGCACCGCCTTCGATATCTATCGCAACGACGCCCGTTGCCTGATAAGTTTCGAGGATATCCGGGAGAGCATCAAATAGACCCTGAAGGGTCCTGATCAACCGCAATGGCTGAAATTGGTCCGGTAAGGGCAGCTGATCTGCACAGAACCGCTGGTGTCTCTCCGGTTCCTTCGCTGTCGTGATGTCGTTGATAGCTTCGATCAGACAGGCATCTGGATGTGCGATATCGAAGTCCTTCTCCCGTCCCATGAGGACCGCCTTCAGATATTCATGATAGGTAGCCACGCCATAAAGGTGTTCTTTGGCTTTATCCTGGAGGTCACCAGGAATGGCTTCAATGTCCTCACGGTTTGGCATTTCGTAAGAGAGTGCGGTGACCTTCTCCGGTGGAGTCATGATAATTGGATTTCGGTCAAGGGGCAGGGAATGTTCGTGGCCGTCCGCGACCATCGGGACGCTTTGAATCACATCATCCATTCCAGCTGCCCGTCGTGGGACGCCTAGCGATTCTGCTACGTCCGTTGACAGAACCTCCTGTTCCTCGTTGACCTAGTCGACCACCATGAGCTGGCCAGCTTTCAACTGAGCATCAGCGACGTTGGGGGCGTTCTGCTGAGTGATTGGGGTGCCTGATGTTGGCGCATCAGATTCCAAATCCACCACCGTGGGGGTAGCCGATGCCGACCCCGCCTTCTGGTTTTTCGCAGCAGAACGATTTCCTCGTCGTGATGGCTTTTCGGGAGGCTCGTCGGTCTCAGTAGCAGATTTGACTGATTGATTCCCACGCTTATTCTTCTTGGAATTACCACGATTCCGTTTCTTCGATTTCGTGGAAGTTGACTGAGATGACTCAGCAACTGACGAAGCAGTGTCCAAAGATGCTAGAGACTGACTGTGCATCTTCTTCAGGACGACTTGATGTTGGCTTTCCAGCAGTGCCATCTGCTTCTCAATGTCCTTGAGTGACAATGTGGTTTCCTTACCAGGAACCACTGGGGTAGTGTCTTGACTTACTCCAGGCGCACTTATGGAGCAAGTAGAGGTTGGACTGTTCCTTCGAGATGTTGCTCGCTGCTTCTTCCCATTTGGAGCCGAACTTCGAGTGTCCGAATCTTCAGTGGTATCACCACTGGCAGCAACTGCTGGACGTTTGGTCCCCTGACTAGACGGATTGACAGGATGATTTTGATGTTCGGGCTTGCCAGCTGGACTAGGGACCTGGCGTCCGTGGTCTGTTCGGTGGCCAGTCGTTAGGGCCGGGCAGCCCTGCGCTGCAGCCACCGCGTCCTTACCAGCAGAGACGGTCTCGTGAGCTGGCTCGACGGGGACCTCAGGCAAAGACTGGGGATCCAACTGACCGATATTTGATGAACCCACAGGGGATGGGGTAGGAGCATCAAGTTGGCCTCCCAGACGTGATGCCACGCTGGAAGGTCCACGACCCATCCGATTGCTGTCCGAGGCGACCACAGCACTGTACAAGTCCGTGTCAATATTAGGGTTCAATTGTCCAAACAGATTCGATAAAGGGTCCACCGAAGATTCCGACACCTCGTAAGTGTCAGACACACAACCGGGAACCACTGGCTGCTGTCCCATGGGGTGATCGGAGCCCAGGTCCTCGACCACCGATTGAGGCTCCCGCGCAGGCGGAAACTGCTGCAAATCCTCGGTGTCAGGCGCCGGACCTTGGGCCGAGCCCTCACCAAGCATGGGATCCCGTGCCAAATTCTTCTGATTTCGCTTCCTGAACTGCTGGTGCATGGTGACTATCTCCAATTGTGCGCTCACAAAATACAGGAATAATTTGATCCAGTTGATACTATACTACAACCAGCTGAAACAATTAAGCAAAAAGGTGTAGGTTCAACATGCAACAAATAACCCAAAATTTTGCGGTAAGGGACCACCCACCCAGGAAAAGGGAAAATTTTATATTGAGATAAAAATTAAAGTAATTAGATTCTTAGGAAAAGTTTAAAAATTCGGGGATTAATTGGAATAAAAATAGAAAGAACGCTTAGGGAATTGTTGAAAGAAGTAATGGGTCAAAACCCTCCCAACAATTGAAAAAATTAACCCCCACAAAAAGAAAACTTGACCCAAAAACACAAAACAAAAATTTTATCCCCCCCAGTGAAGTTAGTGGTACGTTGGCGTGACCAGCCTACAGAGTGGGCGCCCAAGAGGGCCAGTGCACAAACATACGTTATCCTTTATGAGTGTTATAAGGTAGCTAATCTTACAACAAACATACGTATATGACCAAACATACACTCCTTACTAACAGCACCAGGTTACCATGTAAATTTCCCATGATGGTTTTAACCACAAGCATGTTGATTTGCATCCTGACCAACTTGAAGGTAGGATGCCCTACCCTTCTTGGACCTGACCAAGGCTTAATGTAACTGCTGAGTTGGAACCTTGACTGGCCGTTCATGATATGGTTTGATCTTCTCGATGTGAACCGCATCCGGCTTGTCCTGTGTTCCAATTTTCTGAATCCGGAAATTGACTTCCGACATCTTCTCCATTATCCGGTAAGGACCTTCCCATTTTGGTCTCATCTTGGCGCACATACCGGAAGGAGTTACTCCCGTAACTTTGCGCATCACCAGCATTCCGCGCTTGTAGTGGACCTCCTTGACCTTCTTGTCGAAATTTCTTCTAAGCGATGCCGCCTCCAACGACTCACGAGCAGCCTTCCAAGCTCGCTCCAATCGGAACAGATGGGATTGTTAGTAAGAATCATAACTCTCCACCACCTCATCATTTCTAATATCGAAGAAATGATCCAACGGCAACCGGATATCATGTCCAGTCATCAAGAAATGAGGCGTGTCACCCACGGAACTATGAACCGAGTTCCTATATGCGCAGAGCGCCCAGTTCACATAGTCATCCCAATCCGTCTGGTATATGTCAGCATACTTCATGAAAGTGGTCCGTAGAGTCTTATTCATCCTCTCCACCACTCCATTAGCTTGCGGATGGTAAGCCGTAGTCCGCTGAAGTTTAGATCCACTAAGCTCGGACAGTTTGCTAAACAGCTTTGACATGAAATTTGGTCCACGGTCCGACAGCAAATGCACAGGAACTCCCCAACAAGCTACAAATCCATTGAAGTAGTAGTAGGCTGTCGTTTCTGCCTTCTCGTCGGGCATCGGAAATGCTTCCGCATACCTCGTAAAGTGATCGATGACGACCAAAATACAGGTGTTGCCTCGCATTGACCGGTTCTTCGTGCAATGCATCACATCCAGACTGACCAAATCCAGAGGTCTGTTGGCACGTACTTCATTCTGCAAGCCAGCTTGAGGCCTTGCTGGGCCTTTATTGACCTTGGCACATACCTTGCAAGTTCTGATGTAATCAGCGAGGTCCTGTGCCATGGTCGGCCAATAATACCTTGACACTAGACTCGCATAACATGCTTTATGGCTGCGATGACCGTCAACCATGAAACTAGTGTGTACTTTTTCCATGACCACCTCTCGGTAATCGTAAGGCACAGCGATTGATTTGAAGGCATCACCTCTTCTTCGACCTCTCTCATCCACGTGCCAAACAAACAGGAGACCATTCTGTAGGAACAAGTACGGCCGGAGCTTCTGCAGCAGTGCAGCATCTTGGCAGCAGTGCAGCTTCTTGGTCATCATCCGGCAAGAATTTCCGTTCAATCAAGTCCACCATAGGCTTGAATTCCGGATCATTGCGCAGCGCGCGTTTCCATTCGGCGGAGGTGAGCACATCATCACCAGTGGCACAGATTTCCGGTGGGCACATGACCTCAGTCCCATCCATTTCCATTTCCGTATGACGGTCATAGCCTGGAAGACGTGACAAAGCGGCCGGAACAACATTGTCACGGCCTGGTCGATAATCCACTATGATATCGAACTCCTGCAGGCGCAAGGCAAATCTTGCCTGTCTTCCAGCTCCCAGCACTGATCTGTTGTTAAGGAGGTCCTTAACTGCCATGTGATCCGTTCTGATGATGAAGGCTCTTGCTGTCAGATAGTGGCGAAACTTCTGACATGCCCAAACCACTCCTGCTCCTTCGAGATCTGTAGCCGAATAATTCCTCTCGTACACCGTAAGTGTACGACTGGCATACGCCACTGGACGTGTCTTCACCGTCCATGCCTCGCCCGGTTTCTTCCGACTACGAGGAATCGACACAGGCTGTTCGAGGACCGCTCCCAAGCCATGATGGCTCGCATCCACCGACAAGATGAAAATCTTGTCGAAATCCGGATACGCCTTCGGTCAAAATCTTCTTCAAAGCGTCGAACGCCCGTTGTCTAGCTTCGGTCCACTTGAAGTTGGCATCCTTTTTGAGCAGTTGAATGAGCGGTGATGCCACCTTGGCAAAATTGGGCACAAACCTCCTATAGTACCCTGCCATTCCGAGGAACGCCTTAACGCCACGGCAATCAGTAGGGTTAGGCAGCCTGGCCACTGCAGCTACCTTGTCAGGATCCACCTCATAGCCATCCTGACTGATCATATGCCCTAAGAAGGGGACTTTCTTACGGACGAAGACACATTTCTTCAGTTTGATCCGCAGTCCATTATCATGCAACTTCTGGAAAACGACCTTGAGCATTTTCAGATGCTCACTGAATGATCGTGATGGAATCAGGATATCATCACTGTAGACAGGCAGTCCGGTGAGGACCTTTTCCATGATCCTCTGAAAAGTGGCTGGCGCATTGCACAGCCCAAAAGGCATGACGATCATGTGGAACAGTCCCATGTGAGACACGAACGCTGTCTACTCTCGATGCTCAGGATACACCTCGACCTGCCAATAACCAGCTGCCAAATCTATCATGGAGAAGATTGCACTACCCTTGAGCTGGTCCATGATCTCGTCAATCTTTGGCAGTGGGTAATTGTCCTTCTTGGTGATCTTATTCAGCCTGCGGTAATCAATTACCAGTCTTGTCGAACCATCCTTTTTTCCAACCAGAATGCAGGGAAAAGACCACGGACTTGTCGAGGGTTCACATACCCCTTCCTTAAGCATCGAGTTAATGTGCTTCTCGACCTCAGCCTTTTATTTCGGGTTCATACGATAAGCACGGCTCTCCAGAGGTCCATCCTTGCCTGTATCAATCAGATGCTGATCGATTTTGGTCCGACCAGGATTCCCTGGCCGGGCCACCACGTCGTAGTATTCCAAAAGCATCTTCTTGAATTCTGCTTTGATGTCGTCCGAACAATCCATCTTATCAAAATCAACATTGGCCTCAATATCCTCCAGTTTTTCCTGCTCTGTAGGTTCAGGACGTGGCTCCCGATCCTCAGCAGAGTAGAAATGTCCACCAGTGGCCGTTTCCGAAGGCATTTCCCGATCCCTATCCGCATCAGGATCAGTTGACTGCTGGATCTCGGTTCTATGTTTGGGCTCCTGGACCGCATAAGTTACTGGCCGATTGGGTTGCCGAACCACGACTGTGTCATCCTGTTCCATAGATGGCTCCAACGGTAAATCCAACGGATAAAATCCAGGAAACATCCTGTGTAACTTGCTTACACTTTCACCCACCTGTTCCGCCCATAGCGAATAGGTGGCCGGATGCCCGAACCATCTATTGAGATTGTAATGGATGGTCTGTAAATCGACCCCTGGCTCCATTACATAGGATGTTGGCCGTTGCGCCTCACGGACCTGGACTGCTGGACAGGCCTCTCCCATTACCATTCCTTTAGGGAGGTCAACAATTCGGTCTCCTCCATTGTACACACGAATGTAGGTGACCTTTGGCGTCACAGTCAGGACACCAGCCTGAGTAAATACTCCATGTGTTTCAATAGCTTCCGGGTCCACTTCAAACAGCATGAACTGGCTCTTCGGTAAGGCTAAGCCCCCTGGCATCACCACCTTGACCGGAACATCCTTTTCTCTACCAGGGAACACTCTGACCCTTTCCCTGATACACAGGTTGACAGCTGCAGCCAAAGGGATATTATACACCACCGATATCCCCTGCAGTTCAGCAGAATTCAGAAATAACACTCTTCCATAGTAGTTGCCCATAAAACCACCACCAGGATGAATGCTGTAGCCCAGATCGTACAGGAAGTCATACCCTATTAGCATTTCCTGTTGTAACTCCGGAACCACATAGAACCTGTACGTCGTACTTTCCGCCATTTGACCTTGCGTCTGGCAAAACCTCAACGTCAGTTTGCATTGACCAAGGATCGTCAATTTATTGCCTTCTCCGGCTGCCGAAATGCTAGGCATCTCCGCTGCTGTCATGGCAGTCAATGCGTGATGCTTGACCCTCTCATAGAACTCCTGTGAGATCAATGAGACAGAAGCGCCGGTGTCCACTAGACCCAGGGCCGTGACATCATTAATCCGGAAAAGGACATATGGCGAGTGTTGCAGTAAGATGGAAGCCACGGAATTTGCAAAATAGACCGCTTCGCCCTCCATAACCTGTCGGACAGCTTCACGGATGCCCTTTTCGGCCGATCCGTCATGGTCGACCTCGGCTCCGGGATGCCCCGAAGTCGGTTCAGGTTCGGTGGCCGTCGACACCTTTTCAACCACATTGGCGGTGTCCTCCTGTCGGAATTTCTTCATGAAGGCACTCAGAACCTCCTCGAAATCTTCCATGTTGTCAATGACCGTCGTCGCTGCTGCCTTTGTTTTCGGGGATTGCCGTTGAACAGCACCCTCCATTTTAACCAGCTTTTCCTCTTCCTGGCTCCAGGCGTCCTGAGCTTTGGTCAGTCGGGACCAGTATGCCTCCAGCATATCCGCGCCCACTTTGGACAAATCCAACGGATGAAACTTATTGAACGTCGGAATATCGTCCTGACCTTTGGTGGAGGTCCGGTTCGCGGACTTACGAGGAGTTTGCCAGGTTTCCCAACCGACCTCTGCAGCTTCAATTTCGGAATAGGTGGAGTTTCCCGGTTCGCATTCTCGGTTTTTCCGGCAGTAGCAGACGTCGATGAAGACGTAGGCTGATCACGGGGTTCGTCCCCGGGGCTCGTGCTAGAAACCCGGGTCGAACCCGATTTCGAAGCACGAGCATCCGGAGAGCCAGGTTCCGGATTGCAATCCGTAGATGCAGCCTCCTGAAGTGACAAGCCATCCTTGACCGTGATGGCTTGTGAGCCCACCGAATTCATGAGTGACTGTTCCGAATCTGATTCCTGACAAACAGACCCATCCTGAGACTTAGCTGTGCCCTTTTTCTTCTTTCCGTTCTTCTTAGGCTTTTTGGGCTTCTTCGGTTTCCGAGGTCCCTGAGATTCCTCAGGTTCCGGGTGTTCCTGAGGCCTCAAAGGTTCCTGTTGTTGCCGCTGAGGCAAATGAAGTCTTCTGGGGAAGACCCCAACCGAATGGCGGTCCGGCTTCCTTCCATTATGCAAAACACAGGCCATATGGAAGCAGTTCGCTTCGGGATATCCTTCAATGCATTTCCAACGTGGGGTACGCAATTCCTCATCTGACAAGTCCCCAATCCATTGATAACGCAACATATTTATATGGGCCTGAATGACGAGGCTGGTCTTACGCTGGTCGGCACCCATGACCGACTCGAGATCCCTGAGATCCATTGTTCGGGAAATTGTGACCCCTGTGGTCAGGTGGCCTCCTGATCATGCTAACATGACCGGCCTGCGGTTTTTGTTTTGTTTTCGTTTCCCGAATTGCCACCACCTTGCTGACCAGCATTGTTTCCACCACCACCACCTCTTCTCTTAAACCCACCACCGCCGCGACCCTGATTCAGGAGGCGACCCGGAGCCTCGCGTTGCATCCTCCACCGCCGGACGGGCGTTTCACTTTAAATTGACCAGTGCCATCATCCTTCTGCTTCAGCAGGCATCCGAAGAACCTGCTATTGACCATCCTGAGCCAAAGTGGGTCGTCACCCCAGAAGGTGATGTTCTTATTATACACCGGACAATGAGCCCACCTGTGACCAGGTTCCGAGCAGTAGGTACAACGATTGGACCCATCCTGAGCGGAAGATGCCTTCCCTGAACTTCCAGCGGCCGCCTGTTGCTCCACCAAGAAGCAGACTTCTTCTTCTTCCAAATCTTGCATGTTTGGGTCGTCCAATATCTCACAGGCTGCGACCACTTCATCGTCCCAGGTTTGAAGGCATGCTGTCATCGCCTGGTTCTGAACGATTGAGTTTCTGATGTCCTGGAGTTCCCATATGAGTTCGCGTACGTACGCAGGACATTCCTGTTGGTCAACGGGTTGAACCCTCTCACCATCACCAACGCTACATATGGTCTCCATGGGCTTCGACTGGGTGTCACCCGCTTCGACCGCCTCCAGAATACGCACGGCTTGCATGAAGATATCATTGGGCTTACGCTGGTCCCAATTTTCAGCATCAGCGAACAAACTGGCCACTTTCGCTCGCAATGGCGGCGTTCGTCGAGACTTTCGCTCGACAGCAGAAGACAGACTAAGCTATGTCACGGAAAACTAATTTGCATATTCTGCAATTATTACTTCCTTGTCTAAAACTTTCTTAATTTGCATATTTCTTTTGTATTTTGCCAATCTTTGTTGTTTACCATTTACTTGGCTTATGTATTATTAAAGACATGTTGTTTAGTTTCTCGTTGTTCAGTTTAATCAATATTAGTGCGCTCTCTCATTCAGCCGTTTCGACACTTGGTGCCGAAACCCGGGAATCCAGATGGTATGTAAAATCAAGCCTCAGTTTTGAGAGTTTTCTTTTTGGGTCCACTGGTTATTTATGTTTCCAATCAGAGTTCGGTGAGGAAACACGCTTGGATAAGCGCATAAATCATTTAATATTTTGACCCAATTTGTTTGCCTCATTTACTGATGGCTGATTTCCGTTTTTGAAATCCACCAAAGTTAGCAGCAGTATAAGTAGCGGGGGTTCTGGTTGACATTCTACTAGAGTGTACAAGCTAAGGCAATTCAGTTTTTTGAATTTTTCCTTGCCTTACATTCACCTGTTTACCCATTTGATTTATTACGATTGCTGATATAAAGCAAATATATCTGAAGTCAATCGATTGAGGAGCTTGAAGGCTCAAAGAGTTGCGTATAGAGGTCATGTGACCAGAAGTTTGAACGAAGCCAGCGCTTTATTTCAGAAGGGCAATGAAGCCAATCCAGAGGAACCAGGTGTAGCTCATGGCAAATTGGAGTCTTATCAGCGCAAACTAGAAGCCCTTGATAATGAGATCTTGAGCTTATGTGAGGAAGATGCGCCTGATAAGGAAGTAGAAGAATCTTGTGAGCAGGCAAGCTAGAATTGCGACGTGCCTGGCAGAGTTGTCCAATAGACAGAAGAGATTGAGAGAAAAATCAGCAACCGAAAAGAAATCTGATAATGGATCTAGTCAGAGGCCGCAGCTACCCAAGCTTACCATAGCCAAGTACGGAGGAGATCCACTTAAGTGGAGAGAATTCTGGGATTCATTTGAGTCAGCAATTCACAGTAATGATACCCTGAGCCAAGTCGATAAATTCAACTACCTTCGAAGTTTGCTTGAAGCAGAAGCTCTCAGATCTATCAGTGGTATTGCAGTGACCAATGCGAACTACTCAACAGCTGTTGATGCCATCCAAGAACGGTTTGGCAACGAACAGAAAGTAGTCTTCGCCCATTTTGAAGAGATTTTGAAGCTGTCTACGGCAACAAAGGAAGTCGCGAAGCTAAGGATGAGCTAATGATGAATGTGAAAGACACATTCGGAGTTTGGAGGCCCTGGGTGTGACCGAAGATAAGTTTGGCATAGTTTTTGTGCCAATGATTCTTTCTAAGTTGCCTGAAGAAGTGAGAATAGATTTGAATAGGAAGAATGGGTTCAAGAATTGGGAACTGTCCGAGTTGAGAAAATTGCTTAGAGAAGAAATCACTGCTAGAGAGTTGGCTGAAAACTCAAACATGACTAAGAGCCAGTCGACGAAAGAGTTTGGCCAGAAGGATAGATTTTCGTCAAGAGTCGGCGGTTTTCGAACGACTGAAGGCCTGCTAACTGCCAAACCGACTCTAAAAGGTGTGTACTGTGGTGACAAGCATTTTTCAGATGAGTGCGGCAAATATCCAGATGTTGTCTCAAGGAAGCAACAGATCAAGGATAGGTGTTTTGCTTGTATAAGGAAGGGACATACAGTTTTTGCATGCCCTAATCTGAGTACATGCTATCTCTGTAGAGGCAAACATCACCGCAGTTTGTGTCCAAAGAAGTTTGGTACAAGCCCTAGTTCGAGTCCGTCGAATTCTAATCAAGGACAAGCAGTTCTAATGCAGACTGCTTCAGCTGAAGTGTCTGATGGTTCAAAGGAGAGGTTTATTGCTGCCAAACTATTGTTTGACACTGGTAGTCAGCGATCGTACATCACTACCGAAGTTTTCAAGAAGTTGAAGCTGCAGTCTAAGGGCACCGATACGATATGGATTTAATGCTTCTATTCAGTTTTTGAACGGAAGATATCAGGTGAGATGGCCGTGGAAAGAAATGGTTCCTGATCTACCAGATAACTATCAGCTATCCCTAGGTCGTCTGAAGTCTCTTTTGAAACGCTTAGGTCCTACGCCTGAGATACTGCATAAGTATAACAGCGTAATGCAGGAGCAGTTGTGCCATGGAATAATCGAAGCGGTCATAGAGAACTCAGAAGAAGGCCCCATCAAGCACTATATCCCGCACCATTGCGTAATAACTGCTTCAAAAGCGACAACGAAGTTGCGGGTAGTGTATGATGCATCAGCTAAGATGTCGGGGAAAAAGAGCCTCAATGAGTGCTTGTATCGAGGTCCAGTCCTGCTGAATGATCTTTGTGGTTTATTGATACGGTTTTGCCTGAGTCCTATTGCCATTGTTAGTGACATTGAGAAAGCATTTATTCAAGTTGGACTCCACATACCAGACAGAGATGTCACCAGGTTCTTGTGGCTGCATAATTCAGAGCACAAGGTTTCCGATAACAACTTGAAGATCTTAAGATTTTGCCGTGTTCCGTTTGGAGTCACTTCAAGCCCTTTCTTGCTCAATGCTACTATCACTCACTATCTTAAGCAATGTACTGGAATAGTCCCTGATGAAATTCTTCGTAGTATTTATGTAGATAACGTGATTGTTGGTAAGTCATCAATTTTGGAGGCCCGATGTTTCTACACGGAAGCTAAGCAGTTATTCAATGAAGCCTCGCTGAACCTTCGAGAGTGGTTTCCCATAAGAATTAATGGAGTTTATTCCGGAGAAGGATAGAGTTAAAGGTAGTCAAGTCAAAGTTCTTGGTCTTCAATGGAATACAGAAACGGACGTACTTGGAGTTACGTTGCCGAAGGAAAGTTTATCTGAGAAGATCATGAAAAGAAGTATTTTGCACCAATCTGCTCAATATTTCGATCCCCTAGGCCTAATTTCTCCAGCGACAATTGGTTTTCGATTGTTACTGCAGGAACTGTGGCGTCAACGTATTTCCTGGGATGCAGAACTGCCTGAAGAATTTTTGGTAAAGTGGCATGCTCTTAGAAATAATATTGGGAGCAGCTTTATGTTTGAATTTCCACGCTTTCTAGGTCTCCAGAACAAAGACCAGGTTGAACTTTATTGTTTTGTTGATGCATCGGCTAAAGCATATGCAGCTTGCATTTATTTCCGTTTTGGAAATGAAGCTGTGCAAGCGCGACTAATTTTCAGCAAAACTAGACTTGCTCCTTTGAAGCCAATTTCGTTACCTCGTCTAGATTGGAGTGAGAGCAATGTCATTTGTCTCGAAAGAGTATCGGCTTCAGTTTGTGAAGCAAATACATTGAACAGACTCCAAATGTGTTCTTCACTGGATTAAGACCCGAAAACTTATGCCAGTATTTGTAAAGAATCGCCTTCGAGAAATACGTGCTGCTGCTATTTCTGAATTTCGATATGTTCCCACAGCTGACAATCCTGCAGACATTCCGACTAGAGGAGCTTCTATCACAAATCTGTGTTCGAATACTTTGTGGCGGAACGGACCTGATTGGCTTTCTAGCACCGACGATAACTGGCCAAGTTGGCCAAGTGATAATTTAGTTGAGCCTGATATTTATTCAGAGAATTTGGCCGAGCCGTCGTCATCACTCACAACCACAGCAGCAACTTCTCCTCTTTTGGATATAAACAAGTATTCTACCCTTTCTCGAGTTCTTCGAGTCACTGCATGGAGTTTACGATTCACCAGTAGCTGCCGTAAACAACTACCAGCTTCTGCGTCGTTGACAGCGGAAGAGATTGCAACTAGCAAAGTGTATTGGAGAAGAACTGTTCAAGCTGAAGCGTTCCCTGATGTTATTGTAGCTCTGACTACAAAGAAGCACCATAACATGGTCACTCAACTCAATCTCGTTCTGGACGAAGACTGATTAATCAGATTAAGAGGACGTTTGAAGAATTCAGATCTACCGTATGACGCGAAGTTTCCTGTCCTGGTGCCCAGAAAGCACCATTTCACCAAACTACTTATTGATGCCTGTCATAGTCGGCTCGGACATGCTGGTTTTCAGCATACCTTGTCAGAGCTTCGACAAGAATATTGGGTTCCACATGGACGCCAAGAGGGGAAGCGCATATTGCAACTCTGGCGCATATGCCACAGATGGGAAGGTGGCTCGTATAAGCTCCCTTGCCCACCTCCACTGCCTAGCTTTCGAGTACAGCAGTGCCGCCCTTTCTCTTAGACTGGAGTAGACTATCTTGGCCCGCTGTATATAAAAGTAAATGAGCAACGAAAGAAGGTGTGGGTATGCCTATTCACCTGCGCTGTTGTCAGAGCGATCCATCTTGAACTAGTTGAAGATTTGACTGCACAACAGTTTTCGTTGTGTTTCCGTCGATTTGTCTCTCGTAGGGGGAGGCCCCTGAAGGTGATTTCGGACAATGCGAAGCATTTTAAGCTAACTAAATCAAGTCTGGATTTCAGTCAGTCAGGGATAAATGGTCTATCAAAAAGGACCGAGGATCCATTGATCGAATTCCTAAAGCTGGCGACGTTGTTTTACTCAAGGACAATCTCCCTCGTGGCCAATGGCAACTTGGTTCTATTCATGCAGCGATTCCAGGCCAAGATGGAAATATTCGTTCTGCCGTGGTGCGCCTACCCTCAGGAAAGCTATTGGAGCGTCACGTCGGACTGCTCTACCCAATTGAGATGGATGACGCCGTGCCTGCAGAGATTGATCCATCGTCGAAGGATGATCCAACTGCCTACCCCGAAGACGAGACCACTCCGACAGTCTGCCGAAGCCGCCAGACGGATGTTCCGAAACCTTGCCGCTCTGGAGTGTGTCGAGACTTCCGCTCGACAGCAGAAGACAGGTGTCTAAAACTTTCTTAATTTGCATATTTCTTTTCTGTTTTGCCAGTCTTTGTGGTTTACCATTTTACTTGGCTTATGTATTATTAAAGACATGTTGTTTAGTTTCTCGTTGTTCAGTTTTAATCAATATTAGTGTGATCTCTCATTCAGCCGTTTCGACACCGGGTCCCGGTCAGTGAACGACCCAGCAGTCATTCTCGACGTAGACGGCAGACATCCCATACAGTCCACATGGGAGTCCCCACGGTGTCCAGTCACACTATACGGTTGGTGACGTAGTTCCTTCCCCTTCAAACGTTGACTAGTGCGCTTCTGATCCATAGAGTCGAACTCTCTTCTTAAATCTAAAAGGTCTTTTTCAAACACAATATTAGATACGACTCAAAAAAATTTCCTAGGTACCCCACAAAAATATAATTATATACGTATATAAAAGTTTAGACAAAATACAATATATTGATGGTAACTGAGCAGATGCCTGCTATTTTTCAGACCTGAAAAGGAAACAAGTACCAAAATTAACCTAAAAGAAATGCGATTAAGCAAGAAATTTGGGGGAAACACAAGCACACAATTATATACGTATACAAAACACTCACACTCTAGAGAAAAAATTTACGATTTTTGCCCGAGGGGGTATATCTCCCAAAAAAAAAAAAAAAAAAATAAGTGCGCCAACACGAGGAACCTACGGAAGGAACCCCAACGAAATTAAACAAAAATTGACAAAAAAATTAGAAATCAGCCTAATCAGAGGGAAGGAAAATACCCACCTGCCAAATTAGCGCGGCAAGTACCTAATTCTACGTACAAGCACCGTTAACACACCCGAAACCTGACGGATGCGGAGACCGTACACAAACAGACAACGATCCGACTACAGGAGACATTCAGACAGAAACTACCTACCTCACAGGAGCTCAGTAGACTCAGCCTAATTAAAAGTGATAGCAACAGTTTAATAAAAGAAGAACAACAATATTATTATATAAAGAATAATACAAAATAGTTATGGGCCGGGCCCTCAGTTATACAAAGCAATCACACACAATAAAGGTAGACTTACAGTTACCGGGCCTAAGAGGCCAACGTACCAGTACCAAATTCTGGGGAGAATAGGGGCAAAATATACGCAGTGAATTGGGGGAGAGAGAGAGGAATATAGCGGGTGTACACGTTGACAGAAGTACTAAGACTGAAGGGGGAAGCGAGTGTTGGGTTGAACCCTCCCACGAGCGCCCCCTAGTGAGAATATGCCCCCCAATCACGTAGCTCCCCGTATAGCAAGCGGAGGAACCCACCCAATCCCAAACGTACACGTTGGGGGAGCTACGTGACTTGCAAAATAAACCCAGCCCCTTTTTGATGATGATATGCTAAGCCAAGCGGGTAGCTAGCCTAGTGACATCACCAACAACGGAAAGGTTGACCATTCCAGCCTTGATCCGTTACAGTTTTGTTTGACTTTTTGACAATGCTGAATCAGATACCAAACCTGTAGTTTTTACAAGACAAACCTGTAATTCTTACTGGAGCACCTGTTATGTCAAAAAGGGGGGGACAGATGCGGGAGGCTCCCAAAAGAGCGTCACAGAGCGGCCGTTACAAAAAATTCACCCACGGGGTGTTGAAAGACTGAAAATTTGAAAAAATTCAAAAATTGCAGTCTTCAAACATTTTGATTACTCTCGCCCTTATATACTCAGTTTACGTTATCAGCGTATCGAGTACTTTCCTGTAGAGTAAACCTGTAAACCAGTGAAAGCTACAGGTTTCACTTGTATTGAATACTGGTCTATTAACTTGTAACCAATTCTACCAAGGTGTTTCCGGTAAAAACTACCATCGATGTCCTGTAGAAATTACAAGTCTTAACCTGTATTTTCTACAATAGCTTTTGTATTTATCATCTACAAAAGTGATTCCTGTAGTTTCTACTGGAACATTTCTAAGAGTGTTGGGGCAATAATAGATTTAAATATAGCGACATTGCTGAAAGTAGAGAAAATTATCCAACAATGGACCCCTCAATAAACAGTTCCAGTAATCTGATTGTTAACAAATAAATGGGAACCTCTTGCTACATCGTTGGCCTACAGCTTTTGTGAACTAACCGGGAATTAAGTGCATAGTAGTTCCACTAGATTTGGTTAATTTCACATGGCAATTTTAGTTTAATTTTCTTTAATTGGCATGAACTGTTTTACGTTCTTTTTTCAGTAACAACACAGAGTTTTCATGAAGAAGGTGGCATAGTATACACTTGGACCCCTTATGGCACTGACTGTAATACAACCTGCGCTAACCTCCAAACAGGATGTGTCAACGCCAGTATACCAGACAACGAAACGTTATTTACAATAGCTACTATGTTGGCTAGAAATGATGGCCATGAATGTTTGGTCATCGAGTCCGGTGCAGAAGGCTGCAATTGGCATCCTTCTCAGCAGAATAAATATTGCTACATCGACTTTTGCCAACTGGATTATGAAGACGCGTGCAATGAGTACAGTCGTTGCGCGAAGAGGTTCTGTACATGCAGTAAGTCGGCCTTCACCATGAGTCCGCGAAAGAGTAATTGTACCAAGTTAAAATTTAGTTATCAAAACTCAGCAGTCAAACAAACTGTAACAGACAGACACCAATTGTATGCATTTAAGACTTTCACTGTATTAGCATTCTAGTCTAGAATGTTTTGTTCAGGGTTTTAGTATAAGCTTATAAGACTATGAAGAAAAACTATGATTGACAGGAGATGATGGCAGCATTAGACAAGGAATTGTAGCAGTCGGGGAAGCTTTACAACGTGCCGATTGAGTGGCTTACTCCTGACTCATCTCTAAATAGTTGCGTATTAAATGTCTATGAATGCTGAAAATAGAAGTTAATAAACACAATGAGCAGACTTTCTGGAAGTGATCTGGAATTGAGTACTCACAAGGGACATGAACATGACATCTTTTTGCAAGCATGATATGATAAAGCATACACAATCAGGCGCCCCTAGGCTGGGGATGCCGAGGGAGCCAATCAGGGAAGTATGGTCCTGCAGGTTGCAAAACGTCAATGAAAAGCCGAAAAACGGTTTACCGCCAATTGACCTGGAATTAGCTTTAAAGAACTAAATTAGTTTCTGCTTTTACTATATCATTGAAAAATCGCGAGATACTAAATGGTCAACCTGGATCCTCTAATCCTCTACTCTGGCACCTTCTTTGTTATCGTTCTCGATTTGTTACAATATATAGTTATATTGTACACGACAATACGTACTAGACAGTCAAGTCTGACAATACATTCAACTGGCACTAGCAAATAAAAATGTTCTCCAGTTGCAATTTCTCTAACTAGATAAAAAGTATTGTTGTCATCAGAGTCGTGCAGAGGGATGGTGTTGGACTGTTGGACTTCAAATAGAAACGTCCACGATTCCTACTTAGCCATAATGAAGTTACCTTATTTCCTTGAGGAAACAATCTAAGCCAGTCATAAGCCTCTCCGGTCAAAGGAAAGACACAATATGGTATCCAAATGAGAAAGTTGAAATAAGAAGGATTAATGTTTAAGCTTCGCACATCTAAGCTTAACTTTTGAAGTAAATATTGTTATGTCTAGATTACAACGTTTATTGCATTGATCTCTCCCTTCTTAGTTTCTAGATATAACAGCGTTGTTCGTTCCCACAGCTTTCAATTTTTTGTTGACTATGACTCACAAGTTATTCAGTATTGTGAACAGACGTCTCCATTCCAGCCAGCTACTGATGAAATAACGGACACTGTTCGTGACAACTAACTGCCTGCTAAACACTTTGTTTGCATTGCAGGTGGCAGTCCTGTTCCTCTGGAGATAAGTGAGTTTTGTTCGGTAGTTTCTTGTCATAAATGTAAGGGCAAGAAAATTTAATCTTAGCCCTGAAACAAAGAAAAAAGCTAAAAAACAACTAGTTTTTGTTTTCAATTTGATTTGCTGTTTTCAAACTCTTGACTCTGTGTTTTGTGTGACTTTATGTTGAAGGAAACTAACTCATGAAACTAAGTTTTGTAATCAATGCCTTATTTTCTAATTTTGTACAAACCTCCAATTCTTGTATTAACCAAAGTAATTGCACTGAATCTCTATATTGGACAATCACCCTTGTCGGAATACCTGTTTTTTGAAATAGTCTTTGTTCAGTTGGTAATTTATTTGCTTGGCAGGACTGCTTAATTGGAGTATTCTTTGACTGAGAAGTTCAAATTCTGAAAGTGGGGTTAATCGTCTAAAGTTAGAAATTTTGCGAGCCCCACGAGCCCAAAATCAAACCCATACGTCATGCTTATCGTGACGTATGCCTTTCTTTCTGAGATTGTCGTCTTCAACTCCAAGAGAATCAAAACGACCGAAATTGCAGAATTTCACGTGGACAGGGAGTGAGAGGGGGAAGGTGACTGAACCCCAATTTCAAATCAGTTTGAGGTTGACTCGCTTTCGAATCGGTCGGTCTTGTGCCCTGTGTCCTGTGTTTGTTTCTGTTGGGCTGCTGAGCCTGTGTTTGCACATTTGTGACGTTGGCCGTTGGAGCCTGAGCTGTCTGTGCTGAGGCTGTTCTCTGTTCTGTTATTCGTTCCCGTCTTGCTAGTCTAGTCACCTCTCTCTCAACCTGTGCGCGTGAAACTGTATTATCATTATTATTTCCTATTTCTTTCTCTGTGGATTTCATCGGATTTAAGGTACAGTGAGTTGAGAGCCAAGCGTCGAGTGACCCCGTTGATTGTAGCATCACTGATACTGTTCCTGTCTCTTACTAATCTAATCCAGTTTTGCACAACTTTATCCTGCATTTCATTGAAGGTTGTATAATTGAATCTGTATTGAATTATCGGAGTTTGCAGAGTGAATTGTCCAACCGAGAGAGTAAACTAACTTCCAAATTGATATCGGTCACAGTGTTTGTCTGGAGCGGTTTAGGGATTCGATTTGAGAACAATGTGGACCAGAGTTCTTAGTTACGGAAGCCTTGTTTAGGTAGTATAATTAGTTGATCTCAACGTTCCATTGAGTGGTCAACTAATTATTAGGTAACCATAAGATAGTTTGATTTCCTGAGCTATTTAACCAGACCTCAGATTGTGCTGATTCGAGCTATTTCACCAGTGCTCATATTGTTATTTTAACCAGAAAAAGTTTGCCCGACCCCCAAACTTGTACGATTAGAAAGGGCTGAGAGAATAAAGTTTGAAGTTTGAGACGTGAAAGAGACCTCTCAGTACCTAAATTGGGTAAAAGCATTGACCACCGTTTCGTTACATAAATGCTTCAATACCACAGATCTGTTTGTTGGTTGCGTTTCTTTGTTGGATTCTACTTCTGTCAGATCAGGCAGGAAAAGCCATGAATAATTGTATAAACCGTACCAGTAAAACCTTAGCCCACCAATACCGCTACACCCCGCAAAATTGATCAGCGAGAAGACCGTCGTACAAGGATAACGTTCATATTTATGTTGTTTTTACATCTCCGGCTACTCTGCTTCCTCAACCTGTTCCTCCTCCTCCTCCTCCTCCTAGTTAATTAAGTAATAGCGGAAACTTGATTCAGTAATTGGGAGGACACCTAGTAAATGCCAGCAAAACTACAAAAACAGCGCAGTACCAAAACAGAAAAATCTCCGTCTGAGTCCGACAATTGTTAAACTATCAACAAAGTGAACTGTTTTTGTCTTTAATGCAACCAAAACGAAACCTAGTTGTTCTAGTTGTATTGGGTTTGTGAAGTGATGCATTTATTTCTTAGATAATCCGGAAGTCGTACATGTGGAAAACGAGTTTGCTTACTTCTATGGCGATTATGGCTCAGTCTGTGGGGAAGCGTGTAAGTCAATATCGGGGGAATGCCGATATGACGATACTCCAGATGACAGTGCCAATTTCACCTTGCAGTTGATGGAAGAGCTAGCAATTCGGATTGGCGAACCATGCACAACCTTTAGTCCAAATAGTTACAATGGTGTGTCATACAAGCGAGTTCCCGAAAATTACGAGGGCTACTGTTCTTACAATCTTGACAACGCAACCTTTCGTGAAGGTGAATCAAATGTTTGCACTATGACGGCTTGCGATGGTCGACCGTTTTGCAAGTGCAGTAAGTGATTGTGTGAGAACTGCAGACAAATTTTTCAAATTTTAGATTCTATAATTGTATTGAATAAATAACACTTATCTTAAGTAATGTCTAGCTAGCATTTAATATAAAAGTAATTCTGTAGCTGCGGATTTCCTAAAGTCGACGCACAGATGAGTTTTCGCTGTGGTTTCTGATCCAGTAAAACGTCTATACTTTATGTGGCATATACAGTGGTTTTTCACTGTCTGCAGTCAGGCACAGTGTAAGATTAGTTTTTTAGAGAAGTCTTCAGATTAGTTATTTGTCACAAATTTATTAACAAGCAAGTTTTGGATCCGATCCATTTTTTAATAAAGGACAGAACGACAAACAAATTTCAAATTTATTTTCCTTTAATTTGTGTTGCATTAACTCAAGTGCAAAGCAATACAAGAATAGATGTCAAACTTCCTCTTTGTGTTCAACCAAAGGCATATAGACGCACTCAAGTTGCGGATTCGTTATTTCCATAGACTTATTAATCAAAATTGATTTAGCTTTAAAACCTGTAAAATTGTCTAGTTGAAATGCAAACATAGAACAGAATTGTCTGGTATTACGATTAGTCACTATACTTTAAGATTAAGATTCAGATCAAAACTTGTGTCAAACTGAATAAATAAGTAGACATTTCATGACTTATGTTTTTGCTTAAGGTGGTGATTCCTTTTTGGCACATATTGTTGGTTGACGGCTCAATCCAGGTGAAATTTGATGAAACTTTGCAAAATAAGTTCTTTTAGCATTCTAACACCCTCCACGCATTTCTGCTTCAAAAATTCAACGTCTCCGTTCAGGGCCGTTTTTGCCGATTTTTGACACCTAGACAGTAGCTGCATAGCTACGATTATTTTCACTCGAAAGATCTTGTTGAGCTCTACATTTTTGCTTTTTTGAAGCATCTTTCTAGCTTTTCGCTATCGATAAAATATCAAAGTCCAAAACGTGAATACCCAAAACAATGTTCACCTTTCTTCCACTACCGGTTTCGGGTACTCAGACGACCCTTCGTCAGGTGGATCCTGTCCCTTCTGCGCTGCAAAATTCCAGGAAATGGGAAGGTCGGGGACAAAGTTATTGACTGGGAGACAGGGAGTGACCGCGATACATATGTCCGGGAAGCTCCAGGTGCCTCGGGGCGATTTGGGGGCAATGTTCTGATTCGGGGGGCCAGGGGGGCGGGCCGGGACTGTGACACAAATGTTTGGGGGCTCTAGGGGGCACAGGACGGTCTTCGACAGAATGGATGCTAGTAAATCCAGACCCTGGGGGCGGGGACTTGTTGAAACGAAGCATATGTTCCCAATTGATTCCAAAAGGATAGTCAGTGAAAAGTTGGCTGATCCATTGTTTTTCTTTCTTCTTTCTGCAAGTTTCTTCTTCGGCAAAGTCTATTACTGTCCCTCTTAAATCTTAAATCTTCAATCTTAAATGATGGTTGTGGTTTCTGAAATCACAAGATAAAGGTTTACTAGCATCCATTTTGCGGATATCGTGCCTGTGGCCATGAAATCTTTGGGAGAGGGAATTTCCACTTTCCCCCACGTACTGTGACGAACACCCATCTATCTCTGCCAAATACACTATTCCTGTACTTTTACAGTCAAAATTTCCCCTGATTGGTATTCCAGTCCAGCGACAGAGCTCTTGAATGAGCTCACCTCCTTGATGGCGAGCTCACCTCCTTGATGATCTGCTAACCAGCGTGTCTAAGTTCTCAAATCAGGTGAGACGCTCCTTTCCTGGAAATCTTCAGGCCAAGGTATTTTGTGATTCCATAAAAAATGACGTACAGGCTATACCGCTCTATCGTAGACAGTCGAACCACTCCCACGCTGAGAAGAATGCAATCAGGGAACTGCGTCAGAACCAGGACATCGTCATCATGCCCGCTGACAAGGGACGGGCTGTTGTCATCTGGTCAAGGGACTCCTATCTCTTGGAGGCTAAGCGTCAGTTAGACGACACTAACACCTATACGCACGACGACTACGATAAAACCGAATTCTATTCCCAGATCGTCTCCCACCATGTGGAGGATTGGCATCCTCGTGGCGCACTCAGTGAAAAGCAGCTTCAGTTGCTGACTCCTGAGGACGCCAAAGCTGCCAGATTCTATCTCCTCCCAAAGGTCCACAAACAGAAGATTCCATGTCCTGGGAGACCTATAATTTCTGCAAATGGTTGTCCCACTGAGAAAATCAGTGGTTTCGTGGACTCCCAGCTGAAACCTCTGGCTCGCCAGATCCCTTCCTTCATCCAGGATACAACTGACTTTCTACGCAAACTTGGATCCCTTACAGTGTCATCTGACTGTAGTTTGGCCACGGCCGACGTAACAAGCCTCTACACGAACATTCCACACCAGCTGGGACGAGAAGCTTGTAAGGAGGCTCTGAAATCCAGGTCTGATGCCCGTTATCCGACCGAGATGATTCTGAAATTTATAGACCTAGTTCTGACCCTCAATGTCTTCGAATTTAATGGCGAATTCTACACCCAGAGAGAGGGCACTGCAATGGGTACAAAGATGGCCCCCAACTATGCCAACATTTTCATGGGTTACGCTTTCGAGAAGAAGCTATTTTCTATGGCTGAAGAAAAGCCCATAGCATGGTGGCGCTACATTGACGACGTCTTTATTGTTTGGAAGGGCTCCCGAGATGGACTAGACAGGTTTCTGCGTCTAGCGAATAGCCTTATCCCTAGCATCAAACTGGAAGTTGACGTTGGAATTACCTATTTCTTGAGCTACGCAAGCCGTAAAATTAAACCAAGGGTGTCAATTTGAAGATCTCATCAAGGCCGATTATCCATGACATTATAATTTTCTAACTGCCATTCCGTACGCTGCTATCATAAAAAATGTGGTTTTATGCTAAAACATGACCAAATTTTTTCCAGCGATGGTGGAGCATTTACTATGCAAGCTAGAAGGTTGCACTCACTGGACGTGTTTTACACAAAAAATACCCAGGGGCCCTTTTTTAGTTGCCCCGATTGCTGCTTTCTAGCTAAAGTGGTAGCTTGCCAAAGTTAGGAAAAGTAGGCAAAATCCAGGTTGCGCATACAATTTAGCAAATTTCTTTTTAACGAAGAGCGGTTTCATAATAACTAAAAAAGGGTTCCCAGCTATATGATAGTGGAATCGAATGATATGGTCGATGCCTCACGAAAAAATTTACTTTAGTCTGCAAAAAATCTGGAAAATTAAATTACTTCAAAAATGCAGTAAATAATTAATAAAAATTAATAATAAAAATGCAGTAGAAGTAAGGTTGGTTCCGTTGTATTCATTAAAAAGTGCAAATGTTAAGCAGCATCTTGATATAAAAATGACTTCTTAACTCCAATGAATGAATGAGTAACAATGGTTCAAATTTGATGTCTCTAAAAGGAATCACCACCTTAAAGCTTATTGTTATTGTTGTTATTGCCGGACTTTTGAGCCAAGAGGCTATATGAGGGCGCTAACCGGTCTCTCCCATCAGTCCTAGCTAGTATGACTCTCGCTTCGTTGCCGAATGCTGTATATGAATGCAAAGCTGGAGCTGACACCTTCCTGCCTTTTCGAGTCCTGTAGTAAGACATTCATTAATTGCTCATATGCAAGGTAGAGGAGCACAGTATCTTTCGACACTACAAGCCCCAAGCGTAGGTGGGGTGGGATCAGAGACAAACCCCGACAGTTGTGTGACCCATTTTGAGTACAGGACTCGTTTGCACCAGCACTCTCTCGCATTAGGTAGGCGGACTACATTGCAGAAGGACTGGTATATCCCAAGGCGGTACCTTCTTCCGGGAACTCCGCGCCCTACTCTTGACGATACGTGTACTAAGGGTTCTTTAGCGTGCGCTACCTCCAGCAAGACAGCACACGGACCCACCAGTTTAACGCTTCATCCGACAGGCGGAGCAGTGTCCTAAGTTTCTTGCTCAAGGAAACAATGTAATGTCATTATAACTAAGGTGGCGAACCTAGAACCTTCCGATCCTAAGTTAACGCATTAGCCATACTTAAGCACTACTTTAGTGGACTAGGCAATGGGGCTTACGTAACACACAAGGTTGGGTAGGCTGGGTTGGTAGGGCATGTGTCCATCAAATTTATGATGACGAAACTTTCTTTCTGTTTTCTTTCTTTCTTAAAGAAAGAAAGAAAGAAAGATTGCACTGAAATAAGACAGTAGCTGTATGAAGGTCCCAGGTGCTGGCCTTCTCACTTTAACGTGGGGAAGATTAAAATAAGGATTCGCACAGTTTGCATGGCTGTGGCTTACGGCCCTTTGTATTCCTAGGTAATTCTACAACAACTTCAACAGTTACATCAACTTCGACTACAACAACTGAGACAACAACGACAGCTACAACAGCGTTGTCAACAACGATTCTTCCTTCAGTCTCGACAACATCAGATACAGAAATTATGTTAGCCGGTAGGTATGGTCATTTTATTGGAGAAGTAGCATTTTGCAGTGGTAGCAACGAGTTCCTCCGAAATAGTTGTGATGTTTACTGGTGATAGCTAGACCTAAGGCGCCTTACGTTAAAACACCTTTTAGCAAAAAAATCAACTGAATTTTTTGTTTACGTCATCGTGCGCTTTTCTGAAGTGGCCTTGAATAGAATTTACATTGCTTCATTTCCAACAAATTGTACAGTCTTTGAAAGCAGAGTCTAGGTACATGTCCTTCTGCTTGGTTTAGATACCGTGCTTCAACATCATACCATTTATTGTAATTGTATAATTTATCAAAGATGAGTTCATTAAATTATAATAATCTACATTTAAATTACAATGCCCCAGAAAACAACATTATTGCAGAAATTCAAGTCAATTGTAAGTTAACTTGCTTACTGGAACTTTTTTAGAGCCCCCAATGGAAATCAGTATTTCTTATGAGCAACAAATAAGACTATTGTTGAATAGAATGGAAACGATCGCTTTGGTAAGATTGAGTGATACTGATACATTTCTGAAAACAGTAGATTACCGCTGTACCTACAAGACGTTAAAGCTGTCCAGAATTTGTTCATAAGTTTCTCAAGAGAGGGGTCCATTTTGTGGGCATTTTACAGCGTTTTTCCATGTCGTGGGTATTTTTGTATTTGGCTTACCAAACAGCGCAGTTTAACGAGTTTTAAAATTAAAGTGCAGAATCAGTATGGCAAAATGGATTCATCTATATTTTGAATCATAGCATTTCCCTTTTTCTGGACTGAGATTATCATGAATCAGAATTTCAATTTATAGGTTGAAAAGTTCATCTAATTATTAAAAAAGTTTTGAAGTACAGAATTTGGTACCAGTTGGCACAATTTCAACAGAGAGCGACACTGTAATACTTCAAAACTCTATCAATTTTAAGGACCTTTTGAAATTCTGATTCTTTACAGATTACGACAATAAGACTTAAAACTTTGGACTGGATCCATTTTGCTGTTCGTGAGATATCCCTGGCGCAGGTGTAAAAGTGACAACTTTCCAATTTTCCTGTGCCAAACATATGCCGACCTCCACTTTGCGATGAAATTTCTCAGCAACCGCAAGATCTGCGACTTTAATTTTAAAGACTAATAAAAATATACTGTTTGGACAATAAAATATGTAAAAATGAGCTAAATCGGAGAATTTATAAAAAACGACGTATAAATAGATTCACTCTTCAGGTAGACATTTCTATGCATATCTGTTAACGAAATTTGTAGAATTAAGTCATCACTTAGAAACAGTGAATCGTTGGACTCTATTGTAGAGTTTCAAAATACAAAAAAATCAAAAGAAATGGTAATTTCAAACAGAAGTTTGGGAATTCGCGAGTGTGATCATAGCAGAATACTCCACCTCTTACCCTAACCTACTACAGCAGGCAAAGACAATCCAAATTAGGTATCGCAAGTTTATTTGGGAAAACAATACCAAATATGGAATAATAGACATGACAAATTTACCAAGCACCACCAGAAATATTTGTGAAAACAATACCAAATATGGAATTATAAACATAACAAATTTATACCAAGAACCACCAGAAAAGCATAAAATTTGACAGTTGGTGAAAACAAAACACCCATGACCCCCAAAATCAATGAGGAAATAAAACTTCGTGACGAACTGTAAAGCTCAACCGTCTGTGACATTAACCAGCGAGCAGAACAAGCCGATACGCGCCGAAATTTTAGAAAATTGATTAGCTACGTCCGAGCTTGGACATTACACAAAAGGAGGATTTAGTTTGATTGTTCTTCAAGGTAGCTAGCACTCACTTTTGTATGATTTTAGAGCAAATCAAGGAAATATTCCATACTATCATAAAAATAACGTACACTGACCAGTCTTTTCTGTTCTGCAAATCCGTGAACGCTTTTCAAAAACTTCAGTTATCGCTTAATGCCTGTATAATAACAAACCCACCATGACATTAGCTGACATTTTAGGATGAAAAATTAAATAATAATCTAAGCCGAGACTGGACGAACGAGCGGACATTAAATACCGTGTTTCGAGAGCTATTGGCACGGTTAAGTGGCTTTGCTAACAAAGTGACCGCTTAGCCGCTGGATACGGCATGACGGAGTTCCTCGTAGAGTGTCATTACTCTACCAGATTTCACAGATGCAAAGAGTAAGACGAATGATGTTATTATGTGGTTTACGTGAACTGCAGTTACGTTCATCGCTACCATTATGATGATACTAGATTAGCACTAAGAACTATAGCATTAGAATAACAATAATATTTTATTGCATGTTGTTAGTTTGTTCGATACGTCGTCTACGGCAAGTTGAATGAGCTGGTAACGGACTTAAAAGGGTGTTAGCAGGTGGTAATTGATTGTATATCTCTCAATGCAATAAGGGAATGTGTAATGCTTCTACTTCTACAAATACTTGCTCTTTCAGTTTCCACTTTACACGATTCTTTTCAGAATTTTCACTTCGGTGATCCAAAGTCCTGAATATGGCAACTGTTTCATCTCACACAACGAATCAGTTCGGCTGTATCTTAGCGCCGATGGAGTTCATGAAAAAGCAGATACGTTTAAAATAAATTCCATTTTATTTGATATTAGCCTTTTATAATATTAGCAAATCATCCTATGGTAACTATTAGTCATCACGTAATACTTTTATCTGCAAAGCACAATGCGTAAAGCGTGTCTCTTGTCCGTTCTAGATTAACGATTTTCAAAGAATGTGCAGACGTTTATCTTTGTTTTCGATAAGATTTGGGGGTTTAACACCTAACTCCGCAGTTGCTGAGCCTGCTAGACCCGACAGCTCATCTCTTTACGACGGAGCTGATAACCCCGGCTGGTTACCCGCATATGGACTTTCATTTATTTGGTTCAACGACTATTCTGAAATTGCGCAGTTTCGAATCCGGAGTAAGGAACATATCTACTGAAGGTCTCAATGCCAACTTTACAGTTATTGTGACATCTTTTTATATATTTCTTCTTCAGGCATTCAAGATTTGCAGAACTGTATTTCTAACAGTTTAATAAATTATAGCATGGGGCAAACATAATTATTAACTTGTTTAAGTATGAAATAATTGTTAGCACTCTACCGATGAAAATATCTTACAGGAGTGCCATCATGGTACAGTTATGTCTCTGTCAGAACCAACGACTTCTATGCATGTTCAACTTTAGGATGATCCATTTTATGTTTATTCTTCCAGGGAGGGGCATGTCGAAAATATCTCTTTCAAGTGTAAGCCAGTCAGAATAATCTCAATCATATGTGCTAAGGAATTGCTTGCGAAAGAAATACTGTCATGTTACTGTTATACTCCCAACACTGTTGATACAGTTAAAGAATTTCAGCAGTCTGTTTTAAATAAGCGTAATGGCAACTTTAAGGATTGCATTCTCATTATGATAGAAGCGTTTGCATTAGCGTTAACATTAACAAAGCCCTGTTGACTTTAAAGCACATATGATTGAGATTATTCTGACTGGCTTACACTTGAAAGAGATATTTTCACATGCCTCCCTGGAAGAACATAAAATGGATCCTGAAGTTGAACATGCATAGTAGTCGTTGGTTCTGACAGAGACATAACTGCACCGGCTGATGGCACCTCTGTAAGATACTCTTCATCGGTGAGTGCTACCATTATTTCCATACTTAAAACAAGTACACTATGTTTGCCCTGTATGCCAAATTTATTAAACTGTTAGGAATAAAGCTCTGCAAATCTTGAATGCCTGAAGAAGAAATATATAAAAAGATGTCACAATAACTGTAAAGCTATAATTGAGACCCTCGAGATGTTCCTTAACGCGGGATTCGAAACTGCGACTTCTGCATTAGTCGCTGAACCAAATAAATGAAAGTCCATATTAAGCAGTGGTAACCAGTTAAGCGTTATCAGCTCCGTCGTAAAGAGATTAGCTGTCGGGTTCACAGGCTCACAACCGCGGAGTTAGTGTTAAACCCCCAAATCTATCGAAAACAAAGATAAACGTCTGCACATTCTTTGAAAATCGTTAATCTAGAACGGACAAGAGACACGCTTTACGCATTGTGCTTTGCAGATAAAAGTATTTATGACTAATAGTTACCATAGGATGATTTGCTAATATTATAAAAGGCTAATATCAAATAAAATGGAATTTATTTTAAACGTATCTGCTTTTTCATGAACTCCATCGGCGCTAAGATACAGCCGAACTGATTCGTTGTGTGAGATGAAACAGTTGCCATATTCAGGACTTTGGATCACCGAAGTGAAAATTCTGAAAAGAATCGTGTAAAGTGGAAACTGAAAGAGCAAGTATTTGTAGAAGTAGAAGCATTACACATTCCCTTATTGCATTGAGAGATATACAATCAATTACCACCTGCTAACACCCTTTTAAGTCCGTTACCAGCTCATTCAACTTGCCGTAGACGACGTATCGAACAAACTAACAACATGCAATAAAATATTATTGTTATTCTAATGCTATAGTTCTTAGTGCTAATCTAGTATCATCATAATGGTAGCGATGAACGTAACTGCAGTTCACGTAAACCACATAATAACATCATTCGTCTTACTCTTTGCATCTGTGAAATCTGGTAGAGTAATGACACTCTACGAGGAACTCCGTCATGCCGTATCCAGCGGCTAAGCGGTCACTTTCGTTAGCAAAGCCACTTAACCGTGCCAATAGCTCTCGAAACACGGTATTTAATGTCCGCTCGTTCGTCCAGTCTCGGCTTAGATTATTATTTAATTTTTCATCCTAAAATGTCCAGCTAATGTCATGGTGGGTTTGTTATTATACAGGCATTAAGCGATAACTGAAGTTTTTGAAAAGCGTTCACGGATTTGCAGAACAGAAAAGACCGGTCAGTGTACGTTATTTTTATGATAGTATGGAATATTTCCTTGATTTGCTCTAAAATCATACAAAAGTGAGTGCTAGCTACCTTGAAGAACAATCAAACTAAATCCTCCTTTTGTGTAATGTCCAAGCTCGGACGTAGCTAATCAATTTTCTAAAATTCGGCGCGTATCGGCTTGTTCTGCTCGCTGGTTAATGTCACAGACGGTTGAGCTTTACAGTTCGTCACGAAGTTTTATTTCCTCATTGATTTTGGGGGTCATGGGTGTTTTGTTTTCACCAACTGTCAAATTTTATGCTTTTCTGGTGGTTCTTGGTATAAATTTGTTATGTTTATAATTCCATATTTGGTATTGTTTTCACAAATATTTCTGGTGGTGCTTGGTAAATTTGTCATGTCTATTATTCCATATTTGGTATTGTTTTCCCAAATAAACTTGCGATACCTAATTTGGATTGTCTTTGCCTGCTGTAGTAGGTTAGGGTAAGAGGTGGAGTATTCTGCTATGATCACACTCGCGAATTCCCAAACTTCTGTTTGAAATTACCATTTCTTTTGATTTTTTTGTATTTTGAAACTCTACAATAGAGTCCAACGATTCACTGTTTCTAAGTGATGACTTAATTCTACAAATTTCGTTAACAGATATGCATAGAAATGTCTACCTGAAGAGTGAATCTATTTATACGTCGTTTTTTATAAATTCTCCGATTTAGCTCATTTTTACATATTTTATTGTCCAAACAGTATATTTTTATTAGTCTTTAAAATTAAAGTCGCAGATCTTGCGGTTGCTGAGAAATTTCATCGCAGAAGTGGAGGTCGGCATATGTTTGGCACAGGAAAATTGGAAAGTTGTCACTTTACACCTGCGCCAGGGATATCTCACGAACAGCAAAATGGACCCAGTCCAAAGTTTTAAAGTCTTATTGTCGTAATCTGTAAAGAATCAGAATTTCAAAAGGTCCCCAAAATTGATAGAGTTTTGAAGTATTACAGTGTCGCTCTCTGTTGAAATTGTGCCAACTGGTACCAAATTCTGTACTTCAAAAACTTTTTTTTTAATAATTAGATGAACTTTTCAACCTATAAATTGAAATTCTGATTCATGATAATCTCCAGTCCAGAAAAAGGGAAATGCTATGATTCAAAATATAGATGAATCCATTTTGCCATACTGATTCTGCACTTTAATTTTAAAACTCGTTAAACTGCGCTGTTTGGTAAGCCAAATACAAAAAATACCCACGACATGGAAAAACGCAGTAAAATGCCCACAAAATGGACCCCTCTCTTGAGAAACTTATGAACAAATTCTGGACAGCTTTAACATCTTGTAGGTACAGCGGTAATCTACACTTTTCAGAAATGTATCAGTATCACTCAATCTTACCAAAGCGATCGTTTCGATTCTATTCAACAATAGTCTTAGTTGTTGCTCATAAAAATACTGATTTCCATTGGGGGCTCTAAAAAAGTTCCAGTAAGCAAGTTAACTTACAATTGACTTGAATTTCTGCAATAATGTTGTTTTCTGAGGCATTGTAATTTAAATGTAGATTATTATAATTTAATGAACTCATCTTTGATAAATTATACAATTACAATAAATGGTATGATGTTGAAGCACAGTGTCTAAACAAAGCAGAAGGACATGTACCTAGACTCTGCTTTCAAAGACTTGTACAATTTGTTGGAAATGAAACAGTATAAATTCTATTCGAGGCCACTTCAGAAAAGCGCACGATGACGTAAACAAAAAATTCAGTTGATTTTTTTTTTTTTTTTTGCTAAAGGTGTTTTAACGTAAGGCGCCTTAGGTCTAGCTATCACCAGTAGACATCACAACTATTTCGGAGGAACTCGTTGCTACCACTGCAAAATGCTACTTCTCCAATAAAATGACAACTACCGGCTAACATAATTTCTGTATCTGATGTTGTCGAGACTGAAGGAAGAATCGTTGTTAAAACCAACGCTTCCAGGCTTGTAAGCTGTCGTTGTTGTCTCAGTTGTTATAGTCAAAATTGAAATCCAACTGTTGAAGTTGTTTTACAATTACCTAGGAATACAAAGGGCCGTAAGCTGAAGCCCATGCAAACTGTGCGAATCCTTATTTTAATCTTCCCCACGTTAAAGTGAGATAGATAGCACCTGGGACGCTGGAAACAACTACTGTCTTATTTCAGTGCAATCTTTCTTTCTTTCTTTCTTTAAAGAAAGAAAGAAAACCAGAAAAGAAAGTTTCGTCATCATAAATTTGATGGACACATGCCCTACCAACCCATGCCCAACACTATGGGCCCCACCGTAAGCTTGTGCTGGTAGTCCGCGGAAGTAGTGCTTAAGTATGGCTGAGAATAGGTTGAGCCCAGGATCGGAGGTTCTAGGTTCGCGCCCGGGCCTGGCCTAATTGACATTACATTGTTTCCCCCTTCAGGCAAACTTTGAACCCCTGGTACTCCTGTCCTGGATGTGAGCGTTAGGCTGGTAAGTGTGTTAAAATGTGTGTGCGCGCGCGCGTGCTGCTGGGAGATGATGGTAAAGGGCCCTTTGTGCGCAAATCGTCAAGGGTAGGGCGCGGAGTTCCCCGGAAGAAGGTACCGCCCCGAAGATACCAGTCCTTCTGCAATGCCAGTCCACCTACCTAATGCGAGAGAGTGCTGGTACAAACGAGTCCTGTAGGCCGGGTGGATCCCGCACATTCATCAGGGGGTTATCTCGCGGTCCCACCCCACCTACGGCCCCCGGGGAATTCTCGTGTCGATTGATACTGTGCTCCTCTTGCCTTGCATATGAGCAATTAATGACAGTATAACACCTACAGGACTCAGAAAGGCGGGAGGTGTTGTCGGCTCCAACCTCGCCTTGATTATCAACATTCGGCTCAACGAAGCGAAAGTTATCCTTGCTAGGACTGACCGGGGAGAACGAACCCAACACCCTCCTATAACACTCGGCAACAAAGATGCTGCAATACCAGCGGCAATAGCAGCAAAAGCTTCCAAAATTGGTAATTCCTTTTTAGAGACGTCAAATTTGAACCATTGTTACTCATTCATTCATTGGAGTTAAGAAGTCATTTTTATATCAAGATGCTACTTAACATTTTGCACTTTTTAATGGGTACAACGGAACCAACCTTTACTTCTACTGCATTTTTATTGTGAAGACACATTAATTATTTGCTGCATTTTTGAAGTAATTTAATTTTCCAGATTTTGCGAACTAAAGTAGAATTTTTCGTGAGGCATCGACCATATCATTCGATTCCACTATCATATAACAGGAGGAACCCTTTTTGAGTTATTACATGAAGGCATGGGCTTCGTTAGAAAATTTGCTAAAAAGTATCTGCTGCGTGGGTGTACATACTGGCCATAACTTTCGCAACCTCCCCCAACGCTAGCCAGCTTGAAATCAGAGGCAACAAAGAAATTTCTAATTCTGAAAATCTTTTTGTGTGGGACAAGATCAGTGAGTCTGACATTCTGACACCATGAAAAATAAATGCTCCACCATCGCTGGAAAAAATTTGGTCATCATTTTAGCATAAAACCACATTTTTTATGATAACAGCATGCAAAATAACAGTTAGAAAATTATAATGTCATGGATAATCGGCCTTGATGAGATCTTCAAATTGACACCATTGGTTTGAAATTTTGCAACTTTAAGTAGCTCAGAGCCCAATTTGGTAATTCCAGCATCAACTTCCAGTTTGATGCTAGGGATAAAACTCTTCGCTGGACCCATGAAGCTGTCTAGTCCATCTCGGAAGTCCTGCCAAACAATAAAGACGTCGTCAATCTAGCGCCACCATGCTGCTGGACTTTCTTCAGCCATAGAAAATAACATCTTCTCGAAAGCGTAGGCAATGAAAATGTTGGCATAGTTGGGGGCCATCTTTGTACCCATTGCAGTGCCCTCTCTCTGGGTGTAGAATTCGCCATTGGATTCGAAGACATTGGGGGTCAGAACAGAGTCTATAAATTTCAGAATCATCTCAGTCGGATAACGGGCATCAGACCTAGTTTTCAGAGCCTTCCTTACAAGCTTCTCGTCCCAGCTGGTGTGGAATGTTCGTGTAGAAGCTTGTTGCGTCGGCCGTGGTCAGACTACAGTCAGATGACACTGTAAGGGATCCAAGTTTGCGTAGAAAGTCAGTTGTATCCTGGATGAAGGAGGGGATCTGACGAGCCAGGGGTTTCAGCTGGGAGTCCACAAAACCACTGATTTTCTCAGTGGGACAACCATTTGCAGAAATTATAGGTCTCCCAGGACATGGAATCTTCTGCTTGTGGACCTTTGGAGGAGACAGAATCTGGCAGCTTTGGCGTCCTCGGGAGTCAGCAACTGAAGCTGCTTTTCACTGAGTGCGCCACGAGGATGCCAGGTCCTCCACGCGGTGGGAGACGATCTGGGAATAGAGTTCGGTTTTGCTCGTAGGTCGTGGTGGCGTATAGGTGTTAGTATCGTCTCAAACTGACGCTTAGCCTCCGAGAGATAGGAGTCCATTGACCAAATGACAACAGCCCGTCCCTTGTCAGCAGGCATGATGACGATGTCCTGGTTCTGACGCAGTTCCCTGATTCACTGCATCTTCTCAGCGTGGGAGTGGTTCGGGCTGTCCACGATGGAGCGGTGGACACGCCTGTACGTCATTTTTTATGGAATCACAAAATACCTTGGCCTGAAGATTTCCAGGAAAGGAGCGTCTCACCTGATTTGAGAACTTGGACACGCTGGTTAGCAGATCATCAAGGAGGTGAGCTCGCCATCAAGGAGGTGAGCTCATTCAAGAAACTCTGCATCACTGGACTGGAATACCAATCAGGGGAAATTTTTGACTGTAAAATTACAGGAATAGTGTATTTGGCAGGGATAGATCGGTGTTCGTCACAGTACGTGGGGGAAAGTGGAAATTCCCTCTCCCAAAGATTTCATGGCCACAGGCACGATATCCACAAAATGGATGCTAGTAAACCTTTATCTTGTGATTTCAGAAACCACAACCATCATTTAAGAATGAAGATTTCAAGATTTAAGAGGGACAGTGACAGGCTTTGCCGAAGAAGAAACTTGCAGAAAGAAGAAAGAAAAAACAATGGATCAGCCAACTTGTCACTGACTATCCTTTTGGAATCAATTGGGAACATATGCTTCGTTTCAACAAGTCCCCGCCCCGAAGGGTCTGGATTTGCTAGCATCCATTCCAGTCGAAGACAGTACTGTGCCCCCTAGAGCCCCCAAACATTTGTGTCACAGCCCCGGTCTGACACCTGGCCCTCTCAAATCAGAACATTGCCCCCAAATCGCTTTGAGGCACCTCGGAGCTACACAGACAGCTCATATCGCGGTCACTCCCTGTCTCCAAGTCAATACCTTTGTCACCGACACTTCCCATTCTCCTTGAATTTTGCACCGCAGAAGGCCCAGTAGATCCACCTGACGAAGGGTCGTCTGAGTACCCGAAACCGGTAGTGGAAGAAAGGTGAACATTGTTTTGAGTATTCACGTTTTTGGACTTTGATATTTTATCGATGGCGAAAAGCAGAAAGATGCTTCAAAAAAGTTAAAACGTAGAAGCTCAAACAAGATCATTTCAAGTGAAAATAATCATAGCTAATGCAGCTACTATCTAGGTGTCAAAAATCGGCAAAAACGACCCTTGAACAGAGACATTGAATTTTTGAAGCAGAAAAGCGTGGAGGATGTTAGAATGCTAGAAGAACTTATTTTGCAAAGTTTCATCAAATTTCACCTGGATTAGGAGCCGGCAACTCAACAATATGTGCCAAAAAGGAATCCACCACCTTAAGCAAAAACATAAGTCATGAAATGTCTACTTATTTATTCAGTTTGACACAAGTTTTGATCTGAATCTTAATCTTAAAAATATAGTGACTAATCGTAATACCAGACAATTCTGTTCTATGTTTAAAAATCAGCTAGACAATTTTGCAGGTTTTAAAACATCAATTTTGGTCGCTAAGTCTATGGAAATAACGAATCCGCAACTTGAGTGCGTCTGTATGCCTTTGGTTGAACACAAGGGAAGTTTGACATCTATTCTTGTTTGCTTTGCACTTGAGTTAATGCAGCACAAATTAAAGGAAAATAAATTTGAAATTTGTTTGTCGTTCTGTCCTTTTGCATTTTAAAAAATGGGATAGAATTCAAAAGCTTTTTTGCTGACAACAAAATTTGCTTGATCTACGAGATATTTCGTCTGAAGACTTCTCCAAAAGGCTAAATGCTGCACTGCTTCATAAAACTACCAAGATAAAGTGGAGAAAACCACTGTATATACCACGCAAAGCTGTCAGACATTTTGCTGGATAAGTAACCACAGCCATCAAATGCAGAAGTAACGTCGACTAATGAAATCCTCGGCGAAAGGGAGTACTTTTATGTTAATTTCTTTTAAATAGACATTCACTTCAGATGAAGACATTGCTAGTTCCATTTAATTATAGGAATCTCTAAAATTTTGAAAAATTTGTCTGGAGATTCTCACAAAATCACTTACTGCACTTGCCAGCAATCGTCAGAGCCATCTGCTGGGCCAGTCACTCTGAGTGCAGGCTTGACTTGGAATTCGCATGCAAAGTTGCGTTGTCAGGACTGTGGGAGCAATGGCCATCGTAATTTTCGAGACTCACTGACCTCGGACACACACACCATTGTGTTTCTTTGGACCAAAGGTGTGCATGGTTCCGCCAATCAGGGCCCCCAGCTGAAATGCCCATCCAGCTGCCGAGAATGAGAGTGGCACTGTCATCTGGAGTAGTATCGTCAGTGTTATCCGGCATTCCCCCGATGATCGACCCACGCGCTTCCCCACGGAGCTGAGCCACCAGTCACTGTAAATAAGTGAGCTCGTTTTCCACGTACACCGACTTCCAGATTATCCCAGAAATAAATGCATCACTTCTAGAAGCAATACAACTGGAAATTTGTAGGCTAATTTTAGGTTCCCGTAAAAAAAAAAAAAAAAAAAAAAAAAAAAAAAAAAAAAAAAAAAAAAATATAAAAAAAAAAATAAAAAAAAAAGAAAAAA
>JASAND010010716.1:0-19711 GCA_030248195.1 Trissonchulus latispiculum | reverse complement strand
AGGGTGGTCCTCGGGGCGGGGAACCGGGTCCTGACGGTGGTCCCGGTGGGGAACTGGGTCCTAACGGCGGTCCCGGTGCTGAGCTGGGTCCCAACGGTGGTCCCGGTGTTGAACTGGGTCCCGGTGGGGAACCGGGTCCTGACGGTGGTCCAGGTGTTGAGCTGGGTCCTAACGACGGTCTCGGTGTTGAGCTGGGTCCTAACGGTGGTCCCGATCTGGAACTGGGTCCTAACGGTGGTCTGGGTGGGGAACCGTGTCCTAACGGTGGTCCAGGTGTTGAGCTGGGTCCTAACAGTGGTCCCGGTGGGGAACCGGGTCCTGACGGTGGTCCAGGTGTTGAGCTGGGTCCTAACAGTGGTCCCGGTGGGGAACCGGGTCCTGACGGTGGTCCCGGTGGGGAACTGGGTCCGTTGGGTGCTGCTGCTTTGGCTGCCGACGGTGATCTGGAAGGGTTGGCCGACCTTGACTCGTCCCAGCAGCCGTTGCTTTCCGATTCGCCAGCTGCTCCTTCAAGCCGATATCCGGCCCGCCGATCCACAGTGCCTCCTCGACGCTACCCGAAGTAACAAGATGAGAAGAATATGAAGAAACTTGTTGAAAATTTTGATTTTGTTGAAATTTTGTTTTTGGTATTTGTTATGCTGGTTTCTTTGTCTGCTGTGCTTTAATTTGAAATGTATTTGTTGTTAGGGGTTTTCTAGCTGGAGCCTAGGCAAGCATTCTTTGAAACGAATTTGTTGTTAGGGGTTTTTCTAGCTAGAACTTAGGCAAGTCACAAATTTGATTTTTATTAAGATAATGAAGCCAAGCACAGATGCAAGCTAAGTAGATAGCAATGTACGAAGTGTTTTTGTGCAGGTCTAGCTAGAACTTAGGCAAGTTACCAATTTAAGTTTTATTAAGATAATGAACCCAAACAGAGATGCAAGCTAAGTAGATAGCAATGTAGGTAGTGTTTTTGTGCAGGGATAGGCTGTCTTCAATATCCATTTTCTCTTCACAAACTTTTCAATTACAACAATGCAGTAGCAAGCTGTACCGTTTCGGTAACCGACTGGTTCATCAAACTGGCGAAAGAGGAATCGCTTTCTTTCGGTTCCATTGGAAGAGTTCTTAACAATCATCTCCACAGAAGTTGTAGGATTAGTTTTTGCTTCATTGATAAACCGCTTTGCATCAGAAATTCGCAGAAAATAAGATCGAGATTTGGGCTTTGCTGCACTCCAGATATGGTTCTGAACAATATGGCGGTTCATAATGCTGAAAAATGAAAAGATCCAAGTACAACACCATTGTAGAGGTTGATCTTAAGTGATCTTTAAGAGATCTTAAGTGTTAATCCATAGTTCTTACGGTTATAGTTTGTGGTCTCTAGTGCTGGTACTGTCCATATTTAAGAAACATTTTCTACTTATGCACTAAGCTTAAAAATTTAGATCGAGGTCCAGCGTATCTAATTCAAACGTAAAATTTTGTGCAGCACCTGCAACTTTATCAACGTTGAAGTGACCTTAATGTATTTTAATTTAAATTGGTTATGTTTTAGTGACATTGAACAATTCAAAAATCCTCACCTGCTTGGTTCCACTAAACCTAAATTTTAAAATTCACCAATGCCCAATAAATTCATTATTAATTCAAAAGCTACCATGCAAGCTTTTAACGACCAAACATCATTAATTATTCAATAGCTGTTATGATGACAATTCAGTTGGAGTTTAAACCTTAAGATTTGGTAGTTTTGTTTTAAATGGTCAATCTACACCTGCTTTTTTGTTATTTAAAATTCAGTATTCCGTTGTAATTACCACAACCCAAAGTAGCACACTGATTCACCTTTACGCCAATTGGTTTTATGTTTAATTTCTTGGTTGCGTACATTAGATGGACTACAAAGTATTTGTACCGGGTTTTTAATACCATTGATGAAGACAACTAATTTTAAGCAATTGTTATTTAAAATCTCAATGCAAACACACTCAATGTGCTCGATCTGTGGTGTTGTGATGAGCGATCTGACTGCTTAGCGCTTTCATGTTTCACCTGCGATTCGATTATTTTAATTTTTGTGGTCACTTGCTGACTTATTGTGGCTACCTTCAACTAATTTCCAACTATAATTACAGCGGCTTCAAAAACTTTGGTTGCACAAAAACAGAAAGCTTTGATTTGATATCAGGAATCTTTTTAAAGGTAATAAGTATTAATGAGTGCTTAAAACCATGGATGTCGTCCATGGCTGATGTCAATTATAATATTATATTCTGTTATAACTAATTATAA
Organism: Trissonchulus latispiculum; assembly: GCA_030248195.1. Lineage (NCBI taxonomy): Eukaryota > Metazoa > Nematoda > Enoplea > Enoplida > Ironidae > Trissonchulus > Trissonchulus latispiculum. The sequence continues at coordinate 17,428 of JASAND010010716.1, read as the reverse complement.
TACAACCACAACCAAATCTTAATCAAATGATTTCTCCCTACTCTGAGCTACTGTAGCAGCCCTCTTGCAAAATTTGGGGTGAGATGTTGAGTGACTGCCGTCTAACGAAATCGCAGCGAGATATTCTGAGAGTATGCTGCGACGTTTGTTTAACATAAACCTACAATCAGTTGTTTATTTACAGATGCCCTATACATGTTCTAAATGCGGGAGAACATTTTCGCTGCACCGCAACTTAGTCAGACATGTGCGTTCCGTTCATGAAGGCTTGCAAATTCCATGTCCACACTGCGATATTACATATTCCCGATTTCACCATCTCCTTAAGCATCTTGCCAGAGCCCACTCGTCCGTACGAGATAATGGCTCTGAAACGACTGCTGCAACTTCTCTGCACATAGACGAATGCTTGCAAAATGTCACTACCAATGTGGACAAAAGTACCGACCGCCCACCCATACCCCCAACCTTTGTACCCCTACGAAAGCTGATAGTAATGAGAACGATCCAGATCATACTATCGTTGAAGTGGCCGTCGAGTCTCCAAATCAGTGCAAGTCTACAAGACCTGAATCAACAGCGGAGGCAGATAAAGATGGGGTGAATATTACGAAGCCTATTAACAGTACAGAACTGATTCAATAATGAACTGACAAAGATTTGAAATGTGTCCATAAAATTCAATGTTCTGATGCTTAAAGTTCTGCTGTCTAAACTTAATTTTGATTTGGTCTAATTTTGTTCACCAAACGTAAAAGTCAATATGAAGGGAAAAGCTTTTGCTGTTTCGAGGTTTATTCCATTTCAGGAAATGGCATCTCCCGAAAGGATAAAGAGCAAGCATGATTCAGTCAAGAGGTTCCCGTGTGGAACTTGTGAAAAGAAATTTCACACCAACTGGGAATGCAAAAGACATGCTCGGATCCATAGGAAGCATGTTTCTCCTAGAAAAGTTTCTACTAAGAAACTGAAACGTCACTTGCCAGAAGAAGATCCTATAGTCCCACCCGACAACCTGGGTTTGCCGGAAGATTTAGATGAAATTTATCGTGATAACTGGCATCTCATACGAACCCACTATCATATTCTAAAAGATCGAGGCAATCGCAAGGATAAAATTATCAGGAAATACAATTTTCGGTTACATGGGGAAGACCTTGAAGAAATAAAGGAGAATATTTCTAAAGTCTTTAAAGAGCAAAAGTCTGCCGCTAAATTTAATATTTCGTTTGGGTTTTGCTTACGAAATCTAACTAACGACGAACTTACGTACAGATACGAATCGAACAATACAAAAGTTCTGGAAAAGCCATTGTTAGTTTCCAACAGCGACCAACTGGCAAGATTAATGGAAGTTTTAGCCTCCACGGACTTACGCCAATGGGCTCACCAGCAAAGGCCTACCACAAAATATATCCTAGAACGATTGATCAACATGGCAGTGCGCGTTTACCGAATGCCCGCTTTTCCAGTGGGCGCTAGAGTACAACTTCCCCGCTACATCAAAAATCATAAAGCGATCTTAGCCTTGACTCACAACCATGGCGTACCGTATACCGACAAGCTTTGTTGTTTCCGCTGCGTTGTCTTAGCTTTAAAGTTGGCGCCCCCAGATAACCTAGAAAACGTTACAAAACTTATATATCGTCGCTGGTGTTTCTGCCAACAATTGGATCCGAGTTCCCTGTTCCAAGGAGTCACAATTGATGATATTACCAAACTTGAAGATTTCTTCAAGTCAAACATACAGTTTGGTGAAGAATCCAGAAATTGGTGCTCAGGAAATTGTCGCTGATGTGGAGTATGTAGAAGAGCAAGAGCTGGTAGTAGAAGATGAAGCAGAAGAAGAAGAAGATGTAGAAAATTAAGGTGATCAAGCTGAAGAGCCAACAGAAAATGGCCAACGCAATCAGCAAGGTTGGACTTTGAGACAGTTGCTGGAAGCTGCCGAGGTTCCAGAGCGTATTCCTGTTGCCGTGCTGGAACAGGAAGAACCAAGTGAAGATGAAGTACACCTTTCAGACATCGAGGATGAGCCAAGGCGAAGAAGAAACCCCTTTATTTTGGACGAGGCTGAAGAAAGCGATGACGTGGCAGAGATCACAGAGGATACAGTGAATCCGCAGCATCCATTGGTTGACAACAATGTTGTTCAGGACCAGGAGGCAAATTTGGATGCAGTAACCTTAGAGGATCAAGGAACCGCAGATACCGATCAAAAAGTTAGGCAGAGGTCTAAAATATTCGCTGAATTGATCCGTAGACCTGCACGATTGAAATATACAAAGTCGATGTACTTGAATTTGTATGAAAACCATTTTTCTTTCATCCGCAACATTGAAAATTACACAAAAATGTGGCATTGTATCAAATGTGATAAGCTGTTTGATCACAGAGGTCATTACAATCTTCACACCTCTCGATGTAATGGGAAGCCTACTAAATACATCTATCCTGGCGGCGGTTGGGGGATGCCGAAAACGGTTCATCAGGCCCTTGAAGAAGAAGGGTATACCGTTAATGAAATCTTTTGTCCATACCGTGCGATATTCGATTACGAGGCCATGTTCGAAGAAGCTGATTATGTATCCCCATCCCGTAAACTTAAATTTACCAACAAATTAATTCCCGTTTCTGTGAGCATTGCTTCTAACGTCCCTGGCCTTGAAGACCTTGTCTATTCCTATCTGAAGGGGATCCATCTGTCATCATTCAGCAAATGGTTTCGCATTTGGATGAAATTTCTGTCAAAGCTAAACAACTACTTTTGGAGGAACATTTTACAGACATTTATGAGTCCCTGGAAATGAAAAACGATCAGTACTTTGACCCGTGTAAACTGTAAAGTCGTAAACAACTGTCCGGACTTAGAAAACAGGGATTACCAGATACTGATGGGCTACAAGCCCGGATAGATGAATCAGTTTGATTTACCAAGCTGTACACTGACTTTGACAGATGGATTAGCCAATTACCGGTGCTTGGTTTTAATTCCGCGAAATCTGATTTGAATCTCATTCGACTATATTTAATACCGCACTTAGTTGAGAACAGGCTGAATGTTTGGTGCGTTATTAAACGTGGGAACTCATACATGCGTATCAGCACCGATAAACTGTTTTTCCTTGACATTACAAATTACCTCGCCCCTGGAACAAGCTACGAACAATTTTTGAAATCTTTTCACATCGAAGTTAGAAAAGGATGGTATCGTTATCGTTATCGACATTGTTAGATCGGCTCAACCAACAAGAACTGCCACCGAAGGATGCTTTCTATAGCACCTTGAAACAGAAAGGAATTACTGATGAGGACTATTCCCAGATTCAAGCTATATGGACAAACGAAGGCTTTCGTAATATGCGAGAGATGCTCGTTTGGTACAATAACCTTGATGTTGTTCCTTTCCTTGCTGCTGTAGACAAAATATTCAATCATTTCAAGGGAATGGGCATTGGTATGTTCAAGGGCTGTATGTCATTGTCAGGAGTAGCAATGCAGAATCTGTGGAACAAAACTCCAAACGATGCTATTTTTACTTTGTGGAATAAGAAAAACTCACATCTGCAGCATCTTGTACGGGATAACCTTTGCGGTGGAGCGTCCATCGTGTTCCATAGACTGCATATAGCTAAGGAAACGAAAATTGGAGGTGAAAAGACAGTAAACAAAATTCTAGGGCTTGATGCCAATGGTCTCTACCTTTGGTCCTTATGTCAGGAGATGCCTACTGGTATTTACTCTGTATGGTCACCAGAAACCCCTGACAATGCAGGAGAGGAGGTTTCTACCAATGGGCCAGAGAACAAAGACTTGTGGGACATTCAAGTACGAGAATGGCATAGCGCAGTGGAGAAAAACATGAAGAAAGTCTTAAAAAGAACACCGGGATATACGCACTGCGAAAAAGAATTAAGATGGTTGATGTTCCAGCAACGAAGCAGAGAAAGAAATCATTATCACGTTTTCAAAGAAAAAGTTACTTACCGAATCCAACACAGATTCAATGGGGGCCAAAAAGTTTTCTACGACGGATCATCACGTTACCCTGTTGACGGATATTTACCATACTGCAAATTGAATGATGGCCAGGTCATTTTCCAATTTCATGGCTGCTATTTCCATGGCCATGACTGCCATTTGACAGCGAATATGGACCCTACTTTGAAAAGAGAAAGGGCAGAACACTCAGCACGAGTTGAAGCCTTCCTGAAAGCTGCTATTGATGCTACAACCCTTTATGGGAAGGGAGTATATTTTCGCATATACGAATGCGAATTCAATGTGCAATATATCGGTGGTGCGTATCAACCCCCAACCTATCATAATATAAAAGAGCTTACAGTGGAAAAAATCATCAAAGGAATCTATGAAGACATATTTTTCGGGATCATTTCATGTGATATTCAGATTCCATGGTTTGATGAAGAGTTGAGAGAATACTTTGAAGAATTTCCTCCTATTTTTAAGAACACTGAAATTACAATCGATGACATCGGGCCAACCATGCGCCAATATGCAGAGGTTCATGGTTTGATGAAGAGGCCACGTCGTTCCTTAATCTCTAGTTATCATGCAACTAACATTGTACTTACAACACCCCAAGTGCGATGGTATCTTCAGCATGGTGCAGTGATTACTAGAATTCGGGAAGCAGTTGAATTTCAGGGCAGAACTGTTTACAAGGGTCTCGACTCAGAAATCGCTGACTACCGTCGAAAAGCTGATGAAGATCCTTCTTTGAAAATCCAGGGCGACCTTTGGAAATTAGTTGGTAACTCTTACTATGGACGCACTTGCATGGATGTAGAGAAGCACAAGAGCACATCCTTCAAACCAACTTCTAAAATGGCCAAGACAATCAATGATCCACTATTTGCCGACAGTCAGGAAATTTCGGATGGTGTTTATGAGGTCACTATGGCAAAATCAAAAATCGTCTTCAACCTTCCAACTGTCATCGGATTTTTTGTATATGCTCACGCTAAAATCCGAATGTTGGATTTTTATATTTTTCTCCGAGAATGCCTAGGCCCTCAGAACATGCAACTTATAGAAATGGATACCGATAGCTTTTATATGGCGCTATCCGGTGAAACATTGGAAGACAGCGTACTCCCTGAAAAACTCGACCTTTTCAACGAACACAAACATCGGTTTCTCGCTTTTTCTGATTTTGACCAACGCACACCAGGCCTGTTCAAAGTTGAGTGGCAAGGAGATGGGATGGTGGCCTTGTGCTCAAAAACTTATTATGGTTGGCGAAATGATCAAGCAACCGGAGAAATTGCCGATGAAAAGAAATCAACTAAAGGACTGTCTAAATCCGTGAATAAGATTACAAAGCAAATGTTCATCCAAACTTTAGTGGAGAAAATAGCAAACGGTGGAACTAACCGTGGATTTATGATGAAGAATGGACAACTTATGCAGTACGAACAGCAGAAGGATGCTCTAACCTATATGTATCCCAAAAGAATCGTTCTTCCCGATAATGTCTCCACAAAACCTCTTCTAATTTAAAAGGTACAAGACTCCAGCTCCAAATATTTATTAATACTATACACAAATTTGTAACTATCCACAGAGATTAATAGAGGAAACTAGTTCAGTTTTCAATTTAAAACTAAAATGCACAGATAATATTTGGTACTATTAGAGAAATTCTTAGCTCCTCGAAACATTATGATATTGTTATTACTGCGCACGAAGAACTGAATCTAGTTAGTACCAACTTAAATTAACCGTAGATACATAATTTGAAAGTATATACATATATATATATATATATATATATATATATATATATATATAAATATATATATATATATATATATATATATATATATATATATATAATTTAAAAATATACATTCCCTCAAACTTGGCTTTACTTAATTTTGTTTTTGTTTTAGAATGGAATCCACTGATCAGCATCAAGTCCCAGATAGTACTGTTCGCACCCCATCTCCAGAGATCTTGGACAATTGTGCGAGTACTCTGTTGGATCTAATTGATGGAAAAACCGACAACGGTCTGCGAAAAAGGGTTGTCGATATTGTTGAAAAACTGTCAGAGGATCTGGAAAATCAGTGCCCAAAAAGACTAATGCAGGAATATTTCAGCGATTATCCAGTGGCGTCATCAGGGGCCGAGGCCATCGTGCAACAGGATGTCGAGCATCTCCTAGAAAAACGGTTTCGACATCTTTGGACTTCCAAAGTTGCTAATCTTTCTGGCGGTCTGAAAGATTATGCTAGCCTTAAAAGTTTGGCAAGTCTAATTGCTCGAGGGGACTGCGGCGGCTGCAACGAGAACTTGGAAAACCCCATGGCCCATGCTTGCGTGGATCCGCGAACATGTGTTAGATATCTTAAAGATGCTATGATCCTGACTGGGCTACAGATCCATCTGTATCCTTTAATCCGCGAGAGACTGGAGCGAGAGACAGACGCTGATGCTGATTTCTTGTACCCTTGATTTATTTTGAAACTATATGCAGTGCTTATAAAGTATGTCTGGCGAATAGTTTCGTTAGCTTTAAAATCAACAATTTTATTTGCTTTGATTTGGAATTCAAACTAAATTTTGTAAGTAGCCATGTCTGGACGTAGAGGATTTTTTAATTTCAATTGTGTACGTAGTCAACCTCTAAATCACAACTCCATTTGAAAACCTGCTACCTCTGCGATCTGAAAGTGATCGCATTCATTTTTAAAGTGTAATACTTCTTACCTTCTACGAAATTTGATTGTTGTGTGTACAGTTCTCCTGTTGTTATTTGTAAACCTGCATCAATGTGTATTCCAAGACTTGTAGAAAAACCTACGGGGGAAACTTTAGCGGAAATCTTGATGAAAGCTGGCAAGTGCCCAAGCGAGTATACTCCTGAACAGCTAATGCAAAAGTTCTGGATATTTCACGGTATTGAATCATACGAAAACGAAGTTCTTAGTATTTTGAGAACATGGTTTGTCAATACTTGGCAATCGCTAATACTGAAGGAGGGAAAATTGAATATTGCTAATTTTGTTAGACTTGTTTTAATCGTTGGCTCTTCTCTGTGCGAAATGTGCAACCGATCCACCCTATTTAAAACTAGCTGTAATATTCCTCATATTTGCCGTTACTTACAACAATTTTTGTATGATGTCATTAAGTACCTTTTTATTGTATTTAATCTTGATGATTTCGACGTTTGTAGTGCTTGGTATCAAGTCTGTAAATATATTGATGAGCATATTTGTGAGGTGCGCTTATGGACTAATTTGTTAACCTTAATTAAATAATGGATGAAAAATTAGCAGACTACTACTATAATCCTGGACTACCTGGTAGTCTAGGAGGTGTACAGAAACTGCATGATTTTGCGACTGAACAAGGAATGGATGTTAACTTGTCTACAGTCAAAGATTTTCTAATGAAGCAGCCACCATATACTTTACATCGAACTGCGAGGAGAAGATTTCCTCGAAATAGGGTAGAGGTGTACTATATTGATGAATTGTGGCAAGCAGACTTGGCAGATTTCACTTCCCTTAGTGCCTACAACCGTGGTTACAAGTATATACTGGTGGTTATTGATGTATTTTCGAAATACCTGTGGGCGAGGGCCACAAAGAATAAAAAAGGTAGCACTATAGCTGCAGAGTTGAATGCAATTTTTGAAGCAGCCTCACCTCGCAAACCAAAATTTTTCCAAACAGATAAAGGTACTGAATTCAGAAATAGTGAAGTCAGTGAACTTTTTTCTAATCTGAACATCAAATTTTACACATCGCAAAATCCTCAGACTAAAGCAAGCGTTGCAGAAAGAGTTATCCGAACTATAAAATCTCGAATATTTAGATTGCTTTCACACAGAAATTCTTGGACTTACATTGATGACCTCGAAAGTGTTGTGAAAGGGTATAACAGGTCAAAGCATCGTAGCATTAAAATGGCACCTGAGAATGTTACGAAGCAAAACGAGCTAAAAGTGAAACAAACGCTGTTCCCGAAAGGCGATGATAAGTGGAAAAAACCTAATCTTAGGGTTGGTGATTTGGTCAGAATACAGAAATATAAATCAGCTTTTAGCAAAGGTTATGAACAAAACTGGACTGAAGAAATTTTTAAAATAGCTGAAATCGTCCCCAGAAAATATCCAGTATATAGACTGACAGATAGTGGGGGTGAACTGATCGTAGGGAGTTTCTATGAACAAGAACTGCAAAAGGTGTTTGCTCCAGAAGTATATAAAATAGAGAAAATTTTAAAGCGCAGGAAAGCTAAACACGGTGTTGAATATTTAGTTAAGTGGTCAGGCTATCCAATTTCTGCTAGTAGTTGGGTATCGGAAGAGGAGGTGGTAAAAATTTAGTTGTGTGATTGTCGTCGTAGAGAGCGGTCGGTATGCATTTTCATCTCCCCAGTTCTGATCCAGAGTGGAGGATTACGAATATTCAAGCTACAGTAAACTTTAACAAGTGTTTGAATTTAGAATACATTTCTAATTCATTCCATGGTGTCAGTTATAATCCGAACAGATTCAGAGGGTTAATTTGGCGAGTTGAGGTTGATCACAGGACGACAACTATTTTATTATTTCCGAACGGTAATGCGTCAGTTGTTGGTGCCTCCTGTATTGATGACATTCCCAAATGTATAAACTATTGTAAAGCAAAGTTATGCCTCATCAATGTATTTGTAGAACCGTCGGAATTTATCATACATAATATTGTTGCTGCAGGAAATATGAAACGGCATGTAGACTTGAGTCATTTGAGAATTTCATTAAGTAAGTATTTCTCCGTTAGCGGCGAAATGGAATTGCCGGGTTTAAGAATTAGGTTAGGTGAGAGCATTATTGCAATTATTTTTCACACTGGTCGAATTATACTCAGCGGGCTGAAAAATCTGAATGAGTTTTATGAAAAAACATCTGCTATTAATAACGCAATAAGTAGGGCCCTTTCTGTTGAAAATTTAGGAGCTATGAGTTCCTTCAATGTTACAATTTCTGTTGACCCCAGTAATGGCATCGTGCAATTACCGTCACCTTTAGATGTCTACAATTACGATGTTGCTGTAACCAAATGCTACTTTACTCGACCAAATATTCCTTCTGGTGAAGTTGTTGTTACTTCCAGCGACTACAGCAAGACCTTAACCTTTGGAGGTGGATTCTATGAAAGTGAGAAAGAGCTAGTCAGAGCCGTCAACAGACTTTTTCGTTCTGCTAAGATTGAAGCGCGCCTCGCACTTTCAAATAACAGTGTCAGCTTGACCAATAGCAGTGGAATAAGCGTCACTTTTCCTGAATCTCTTAGAACCGTGTTAGGATTTAAAGAATCTGGTTTGACTGGTGAAATAAGTTTGCCTCAATATGATAAAATAATTTACGTTTTATCTGACATGGTTGTACCTCAATTTGTGAATGACGAGATGCTGCCACTGCTTCACGTACACATTAAAAGCGATCCCAACTTTCATTTGTCATATAAATCTCTGAACTGTACTGAATTGTCGCAAATCAAAGTTTCGTTTTTAGACAGCAATTTGAAACCTGTTGATTTTCGTGGAGCAATAATGGTACTTCAGCTGCATTTCAAAAAGAATTAATAAGTAGGAGCGTTACATTGATATTGATGTGTATTTTCTTTTTGCACGAGTATAAAATGAAGAAAGTGGTTCTTTTTCCATCTGGTTCTAGGAAATCTTCCAATATCCGACGAAAACGTAAGCAACGGCGTCGAACAGTTATTAAAAAGAAGGTAGTCCGTCAAAGAAAGCGGCGTGGTAATAAGATTCGCAGGCGAAGATGAGCAAGCGTAGTAAAACTGAGCTAGGGAGAGCATGCAGCGTAGATGGTTTAGACTTTGGTTCTGTGCCAAACTTTCAGCATGCAATCGAAAGTTCACAAGTGTTAGAAATTCCTTGTTATACGAGTCTCCCTAGAGACGATTTAACACCCTTAGAATTCAGGATTGATAAAACAGATACTTACATAGATCTTGATAATTGTAAACTCTATCTAAAAGCTCAAATTTTAAAAGCAGATGGAAGTGAGTTAGGGCCGAAAAATTTTTTATCCACATGCAATTTATTTTCTTATGCACTTTTTGCCAACTGTGAAATTTACATCAGTGACCAACGCATAACAAACGAGCAAAGTGCTTACCCTTGGATATGTTACTTGCGATACTTACTATTTAAAGACAAAAACGCCTTTGACTTAAAGTTGGTGAATTGGACAAAGGACCCTGCTGAACACGGTAATGAGCATTATATAATGGCCGAAGAAAAGAGAGTTATTCTAAATGATTCAATGGAAACACGTCAAAAGATGGTAGCATCTTCTAAGAAATTTGAGCTTCTGATGCCACTGCTAACAGACATAAATTCTTTCGGCAAACTACTGCCAAATCAAACTGAAATTCTTATTAGGCTCCAAAGAATGCCCCATTCCTTTCCATTGTTCGATCAAATTGATAAATTAAACTGTGTTATCAAAATTCTTGATGCCAAAATCTATATTCCACGAATAAAATTAGTTCCCGGTGCTTCACAAGTTTACGATCGTCTTCTACACTCTAAAGGGTTTGACTGTCCTGTCACGCGTTTGATTGGTAAAGCCAAAAGCTTAGTAACAGGAGATCAAAACGTTGATTGGACTGCATTTACCGGTTACTTACCTAAAAGAGTAGTTGTTTTCATGGTCCACTCTTCAGCCTATAATGCAATGGTTTACTCGAACCCCTTTGATTTTCAAATGCATAGTTTAAACAATCTTTATCTGTATGTCAGCGATACTTGCTTGCTTACAGCAAATGGTCTTAGTATCAATACACACGATGAACTTCGTATACATGTATGCACTTTCTAGTGCTGCCAAACAGAACCCCGACCTAAATATAAGTCTGAAGGAATTTCTTAACGGATATAGTGTCTTTGTCATTGACTGTACAAAAGATCAATCAGCTCACGGATGTGACTACCTTAATCCTCATGCTTACGGAAATCTTCGACTAAAAATAGATTTTAAGCAGGCGATTACTGCAGCTGTTACCGTAATGATGATTGCTGAATTTGATGGAGTATTGCATATAGACGGGAGCAGAAACCCTACTTGGCTAGAACCAAATTATTAAATAGGCAGGATAAAAACAATAAACTACACCATGTATCTGAAACAGCCATACACCATGGTTGTTTCAGGAGCAACGGGGTCGGGAAAAACAGTTTTTCTTTAGTAAGCTATTGAAAATTCAGGAAACTGTTCACAACAAACCTTTTCATAAGATAATTTATTTATATTCAATGTTCCAAAATATATACAAAGAACTATTAAATGACGTTCCCAACCTAGAGTTAGTTCAAGGAGTACCAGATAATTTGCTAGAATTAATTAATAATGATGCATCATCAACCCTCATTATTTTGGATGATTTGATGATGGAGCTAGAAAGTGACAAAAGATTACCAACCCTGTTCACAAAATGCAGGCATGCTGAATGCTCTGTTATTTTAGTTCTTCAAAATTTGGACCATGATTCAAAATATATTAGAACCATCTCCCGCAACGCACATTACATGGTACTATTCCCAAATCCACGCGATGCTATGATAATTCCCAAATTAGGTACGCAAATATTTCCAGCTAAACCAAAATTTCTTCCAGCTGCGTTTGCTCAGGCAACTGCTAGGCCTTTTGGATATCTTTTTCTTGACCTGAAACCGTCGACCGAGTCTTGTCTCAGGGTAAAGGAGGGAATTCTTCCAGGCGAGCAGGAGTATCTATATGTTCCATTGAATCAATGAAAAGATAGCTGATACTACAAAGATATTGATAGAGAACAATCATATGCTGACCATGTCCTCCAACTTAAAAAATCATTTGGTCACATTAAAATTTCTTGCAGGCGCACACTCAAAGGTCGCCACAGCTATATTGACAAGTGCAAAAGCGAGTTTAATAAATGCTATTACTTAAATCATACACAACGTTTTACAAGGAAAAGTTCCATTATCTCAGTCAATCCAGCGAGCACTTAAAAGGAATAGCAGAAATCTTCATATCTTAGGAATTAAAAAGACTCCAGCGCACAATAAGATTAGGCTATTACTGAAAAACATAAAACTTCTGCAAAAGCTTTTGATTCCAGCACTAAAGTATATAGAGACCTTTACATAAAATGGCTCAAAGAATGGTTAGTAGTAAGAGTAGTACCAGAAAGTGTATACAAACGTTTAGTTGCAGGTCCAGCTATGGACACAAATTCAGAAACACAAGAATCAGAATATAACTTCATGTCAGAATCAAAGACGAACCAACTTCAAGATATAGCAGATCTTCTTCCAAAACCCTATAGAAGCAAAGCAAGAGTGCTTTTACATTATCTGGAGGGTAATATTCGGCTCGATGCGCACCAAAGAATTTTATATCCACCAAATGATGAAAAAGGAAGTCACCTGTTTGATTTAGTAAAATATTTTGTCAGCCCCAACCAAATAAACTTACCCAGGCCACTTGATGCACTAAAATTCCTAAAACTATTGAATAATTTTGGTGTTCCTAAGACTGTAATAGCTAGGACGAAAATTAATAAAAGGACTCCAAAAAGCTCAAATTCGGTTTACTTGTGGAACTCGTAATGTATTCGGGCTACTTCATTATTAAGCAAGTTACGAGAGTGGTACAATGTATGAGCCTATTTCTTATAGTTTTATTTCTTAGCTTTAGTATAAAAGAGGAAACCCATAAAACAATTTCCAAGAATGAAAGTTGCGAAGGTATTGATGACTTAGCAGTGGGTTCATACTAAATTGTGTGGGATGGTGTAGGTTCAGAAAGAACTCGCGCTAGAATAAATTTAAGTTTGCCATTACTGAAAGCAAGCACTTCATCACAGATTGAGTATTTGTTTAGAACTTTTAATAATGTTTTCTACAGTCTTAACAAAACCGGACCCGCTCATGTAATGTTTATTATTGATGGCATACGGCGTGCAGTTTTTGCGGACCATTGCTTTAGCGGTGCATTTCTTGTGGATAAACTAAGTTATTATAATATGTCACATGTATTCAATGCAAGTCTCGTGCAGATACAAGTAAAATATCTGTAGTTAACCATTTTGTCTTTGTTGTTCGTGAAAACTGGTTGTGTCTTCAAAATGCAGGACTATACTGAATGTTATTTGATTATTCATGCTCATCCACTGCTGTTATTATGCTTATATGAAGTGTTTAATGAGTATCTACAACAGGAATTGTCGTTGTCAAAATGCAACATTTTTGACTTATTCTCAACTATCAAATTATTTACCAAGACAAATATGTTATTTATCGGAACTGATGGAAAATGCCAGTATTTTCCCGCACAAATGTTGCTAAAGCTAATATACGCTTACTGTAATGACTATCCAAATCAGATTGAGTTTGAGTTGGTGGAAAACAGCGAATGCTTACCGTATCTGAATGTAGCTCGATCCGACAGCATGCCCTATCGAATTGAAGTACTAAGTGAAAAATTCAACTCTGCCAATTTCATCCTACCGCCGAAGAATGCAGTCTATCGCTATATACGACGACGATTTGTTAGGGCAGACGAAGATATGGAACCCGATGACAGTTATCAGTGGGTCAGTGTCGTACCTAAAACCGATTCCGAGTACGAAATGGCAACTTTGTTCCCTGAATACGTAAAGTGTGATCTGAAACCACTTAACCATTGCCCTTCATGGTTCTCTGGATTTAATAAGAGAAGACATTTTTGGAAACAGATTCTACAACCTTTTATTCAGCAGCAACAGTCACTGTGTGGCGCTGTCCCTAATATTTGAATTTGAAATTCCCGCAATCATATTTGAATTTCAAATTTTACGTTTCCATATCAACATTCATTTTATGATTATGGTTCCTTGTGAACGGTTGGTTCAAATGCTTGGCTCTCCAAATATGTTTCTGTTTCACTCAGGCTATTCTGTTTTTTCAAACTTTCATCGCTCACCATTTACAATCAACGGTGTTAAATATCTGACGGTTGAACAGTATTACCAAGCACAGAAAGCCTTGCACTTCCAGGATTTGGACCTTTATAATGAGATTTTGCGCTGTGCTTCTCCGCGACTGTGCAAACAATTGGCAAAGGCAATCCCTACTTTCAGTCTGGAAGAGTGGCGAACAATCTGTCCGGCGATCATGAAAACGGCTTTAAGAGCTAAGTTTTCTCAGAATTTGGATGCAAACATTGCTCTCCAGAAAACAGAAAAGGCAATAATTGCAGAAGCTTCAGAATATGATACATTTTATGGAATTGGCTTAAACATTACAGATCCCTCAGCAGAGAAGCCCCAGTACTGGAAAGGAAAAAATGTGCTTGGTCAGCTATTGTTGGAAATACGCACTGAATTGTTGACGTAAACGCATTGTCATTTGTTATTTTATCTATTATCTGTAATCGTGGATGTGTTTGTACAACTTGTATATAAGTTTGCACCATGTATTTACCTGTAATATTGATCTGTCTGTGTTGTTGTTGTAAATATACTTGTCGACAAAAAATAAAAAAAGAAAAAAATATGAAAAATAAGAAGAAAAAAATAAAAAGAAAGAAAAAAGTCCTTAAAAAAATAAAATAAAAGTAACGAAAAAATAAAAAAACTTTCGACAAGTCGGCATTACCCGTGCCTTTGCTGGCTCATTCGTCAGTCTAAAATTCCAGAGCAAGATATTTGGCAGTCAGTATGAATGGTCAGATTTTAAAGTCTGTAATGCTCTGAACACGTTGGGGCAGTTGCACAATCAAAATTGGTGGGAAATGCGAAAAGGAAGAATTACAGCTTCCAAATTTGATAGGATTCAATGCCTCCGCAGTGAGGCAGCCGCTCGACGCATTGCAGACGAAATAAAAACCAACAAATCCACTACATTGCCCGAAGCTTGTGCTGTGGGGATTGCAGAAGAACCGAATGCAAAGCGCAAGTACATTGAACTCATGGAATCACTTTATGGCAAGCGCATTGCAATTCACGATGTTGGATTGTGTGTTCCTGGTTGGGCTCCTTTCATTGGGGCGTCACCAGACGGTGTTGTTTATGACCTGGACAATCCGACAAGCTGTCCGTGGATTTTGGAAATTAAGTGTTTGTATGATAAAAATTGCTTACCTCGAACGATTGAACAGATTGCAAAAGATCGGGGGAACCGATTTTACTGTGAGTTAACTCCTGGAGGATATAAACTGCGCAAGTCCCATGCATATTATGCTCAAGTTTTGGGACAGCTAGCAATAACAAACCTCAAATTTGCCCACTTGGCGATTTACGCTCCTAGGATTGGTGAAATGGTAGTTATAGAGATTACTTATGACCATCGTGACTGGGAAATTATTCAAACTTCGCTGACAAAGTTTAACAATGAATACTTGGCGGAGTGTGAGCCAATGGACGTTGACGACACTGCTTCAATCATGGAGCCGACCTTTCCGATGGAAATCTAACGACTACTACTGTCTGCTTATTTAAAGTGTTGTATTTGCAGTTACAGTATTTTTTCTTCTCATCATCTTTCAATGTAAATATGCATTCTGTAATTAATGGTGTATGATATGGTGTGTACATGAAAAGACAGGTGTATCAACGATCGTTGACGACTGAAGTTTACCAATGGTGTTGTAGTTTCATATACTTTAGCTACATTAAATTCAAATTAATCAAAAAGGTAGTTACTAAATTATTGGGCGTCCCTTCCATCTACTAATGCTTTAATATTTAATGAGCGTCCCTTTCCGTTAGCAATTAGCTGAACCCGTTAGCAATTAAGCTGAACAGGTGCAGTAGGGTCTTTATCTAATATATATATATATATTCAACGCTGGGTAGTCAGTTCCTTTATTTTAAGCACTGATTGCTGGTTTTGTCTTTCTCCACTTTGTAATAATGTGCAGTGAAAGCTTTGCTGTTTTTGCTCTGAATCCCATTGGAGTGAAACAACTTGGTGACGTCTCTCTCGAAGGAACACTTCATGTAGAAAACCCTAACAAATTCCGCTTCCATCATCAGTTTGTGATTCGCGCTCCTGTTCCCTATATCCAATTGTCGATGGAGCAAAGAAACTCCGTTGATTATGCTTGTCAACGCAATGGACTTGAATGGAATGAATCCATTCACATTCCAACTGTAGCCAATACCATGGAAATGGTCTGTGACATAATTCAAGAGGAAGTAGTCAAATCTGTGGTAACTAAAGGGACATCGCAGTTCGAAGCTTTAGAGAAGGCAGTTACCGAGAGAATGCTGAAAGTCGACATTTTTGAGGCGGGAAGAGATTTAGGCGTTCCGTCTTTTAAGCTGTTGGCTGACAGTACTCCATTTGTTTGCTGTGGTGATCATTCTCAAATGCCGATTCATATTTCTCGGTACTGCAGCCTGCATCGAGCACAGCAGTTGGCAGATGCCGTTCGGTGCTTGATGGACTAATGAAAGCTTTGACTGGACCTTGTGACTTTTTGTTGTATCTATGTTTATTTCGTGTATATTCAGTGTACGTTACTCTTTGTTTATTTATTATGACCTTATGACTTTTTGTTGTATCAATACTCCGTGTTTATTCAGTGTATGTTACTCTTTGTTTATTCACTATATATTCAGTGTACATTACTCTTTGTTTATTCAGTGTACAGCTTTTGTACATTCATTGTTCTCCGCTGTATATTTGCAAAATATGAACGGATCAAATAAATCAGCAAATGAAAAAAGAGAAAAAAGAAACTATGAAAAAAATGAAAAAGAAAAAAATCGCAGCTCTGCTGCATGGCAATGCTACTGCATTGCTTAGCCAAATTAAAGAATAAAGGAATATATGAATCGTAGTTCAACTGTATTGTGGGTGACTTAACGCTTTCCCGCCAAAAAAATTATTAAAAAGGACTCATTTCTAAGGCGAAAGTAGAAATGGAGTATGTAGTGGAGTCTGACGTACAAATACGCCCAAAGTCAGCTCGCTACATCATTGGCCAAATTTCATCAACAAATGATTCAGCTCTAACAGGTTCTGACGTTAAGAACTATCTCAGAAATATAATAAGCAGTTCGAAAGCTGACGATATCATTGTAATTTGGATCACCGACTTATGCAAGCATTTGATATTTCACAATTGGATGACAAGGTCTGATCTCTTTTTGACTCAGATTAGCCTTGAAGATCTAAAAAACATCAAAGTATCAGTATTAGAGATGAAAATTAGAAATTGATTTCTCATACTTGTTTACTACAACAAGTAGTCGTTTGGTGAATAACCAGACTTGGCTGTTTGACGCAAACAGCTGTTGCATTCTCTCTCTATAGAGGGAGCTATGACCAGCATTATAAGTTACCTCCCTTTATACCTAACATTTGTTGCCTACTCCCTCTACAGAGGGAGCTATGCCTAACACATGTTGCACAC